>JAOXJP010175686.1:0-12572 GCA_025762735.1 Platanus orientalis
GCAAACAACAGGGCAATCTTCAACTTTTTCTTTACTGTCAATAGAAGAGGGTACAAGTATGTATAGATCAAAGTGTTCAGACATCCATTACTAATTTCTACTAAAAGGAAAGCTCAATCAAAATAGAAAAACACTCAATTCCCACCTAGGTCTATAGGATCCACCTTTAAAAATAAAAAATAAAAACCCTTCTCTAGCCTCAACTTTCTCCTGCTTTGTACTTTAATATTGTCAATCTTTTTCTGTCATTAATCTCCATCATAAACCTAGAAATTGAATAGCAGGGTTGAGTTTGCAATAATGTTTGCTAGATTTAGGTGTATTTTACCTACTCAAAATATGCAGATTGCCCTACCAAGAAGGAAACTGAATAAATAAATAAGAAAGAGATGATGATGATGAAGATGAAGAAGAAGAAGGTAGGGTAGATAAGTTCAAGAATGTGAACTGTAATCTAAACAATTAGTGGAATTCTCCCATGTTCACACACTCTTGCTTGCATTCTACGGGTTCTTGTCTATTGATGTGTTACCCTAGTTTCATACACTGCTCTTAATTACTCCATGTCTCTATGTCCATGCTAAAGAAGCCAAAGAGCACTCTGCATTATGGTTCCTCAGTATTATCAGCCGACAGCCATGTCAACTAATCTTTCATTGTGTCTCTCTTGTGTCCCTTCCTCTAAATTTAAATCAAGGCCTAAATGAGAAGCCCTTATCATATATCTCTATTATTCTTTTTCTTTTTTTCCCTCTCTTCATACCTCTGTAGTTTTTATTTCTCAACTGTAGTGTAGCACTATAGATCATGCAACCTCTAAGACTGGCCCCTGCTACGAACTCTCTTAAATCTATTGTTTACTTTCCTGGCACAAGAGACACCCTGCAGATCATGTTAGTTTCAGGCATCATTGAGTTCTTTTGGCCTTATTTTTCCCGGCAAGGATCAGCTGTGGCAAATTTTGCTGTAGCATGAACAAACAATTCGGATTTTTTGTCTTTTAAGATGGATTTTTTTTTTCTTTTGTGGTTTTTCTGTCCATGCTACAAAAAGCCACAGAAAATTTGCCATGGCGGATCCACTGGAACTTTTCCTACCTTTTTCCTCAATTTGTCTCGAAACACGACAACAAATTTGATAACCCAACAAATGTTCACTAATGAAAATGCCTCTGTAGTGTCTATGGTGAATTATAAACTGACATGTGTTGTTTTGGGGGTAAAAATGTCCAAAAAAGTGTTCAGTTGAAAAAATAGGTGGTCAAAAAGAGACATCAAATTCAAAAAACACAATGTGTCAATAAATGGTATGGCTATAGAGGTCTGTGTCAACACAGACAATCATTCTTCTTTCGATAATGTTGTGTCATTTCTGATTGTATAGTCAACCTCAGCTCCTTCATTTTCTCCTGTTTTAAGAGTTGTGGTTATCTCGATTAGTTACTCGTGAACAAGGGATGTACATTGAAGAACAGTAGATTGACTGAGCCATGCAAGAACGGGAAGTAACAATTTCACCTTCTCATTTAATCAAAAGTTGTTTGGTTGCAACCAAAAGACAATTCGAACTATATAACATGGTTCAACATTTCGATTTTGATGAATATTTTTCCCTAGTGAGTTATGGAAATTTGAAGGAAATTATGTTTTTAAAATTTTCTAAAATAATAAACATATGTGAAGATTAACATGGTTCAACATCTCAATTTTGATGAATATTTTTCCCTTTTAAGTTATGGAAATTTGAAGAAAATTATGTTTTTTAAATTTTCTAAAATAATAAATATATGTGAAGATTAAAGATATTTTGTAAACCTTGAAATTTTCAACAAAACTTCAACGAATGTTAAAATAAACATGATTAAACACTAAAGACTTAAAAAAAACTATATAAGCATCTATGTATAAAGTAAGAGAGGAATAGGAATTTAGCATTAGCACTACCAAAAAGCAATGCTTCATTATCACCCAAATTGAGTTTTTTTTTTTTTTTTTTTTTTTTTTGTAATACCTGTACAATATGTTGTTCAACAATCGCAGGAAAATTAAATATAAAGCAACAAGATTTAACAAATGAACAAAATTAAATGCAACACATTAATAGATCCTTGTTGTAGATTAACTAATTTCTATTGCAAAGAGTTAGAAGATACTAATTTTCTATCTTATGTAATAAAGAATTAAACTAAACAAGTGCAGAGAATTTAAAGAGATTAAAGTAAAACACTTGAAAACAAAATTAGAAAGAATTTATCAGTTTAGTGTCGAGGCGAGCACAAAGCACTGTATTAAATGGTATTCACCTCGCTCTAATTGGCGTGGCAAAGTGTAGCAGGCGATCATTGCAAGATTCAACAACACAAGCTTCTCCAACTTGTACAGTCTGAGAAGTCTTCTAACAAATGGCAATAAATGTGATTCAAATCTAACTAAATGCAACTCAAAAATTCTTGATGAGAAAAAAATGTTTGCAGAGAAACTCAATAGAAAACAAGAGAGATAGATAGGAGAGAGATTGAATTTTCAGTATATGTTACGTGAAAACCTTGCCCTAAATTTATAGATTGTGAAAATCCACTTTGGAGATATGTCTATAAACCTTTAGATACCCTTCAGTGAAAATCACAAATAAATATATATAAACACATCTTGTGTCTTTGTACAAAATCTCATGAATGCATCTTCAACATTCGAAAAGAGTTTTTCCATTTCTCCACCTTGGATTTGTCTGAAGATTGATCGAAATACTCGAATTGTCATATTTTGAATCTTTAACATATAACAATCCCCCAAGATTCAAAATATAAGTAAGAAAAAGACTTAATTTGGATTTGAACCAACAATGATTAAATGTAATGGTACCGGTGTCTTTTGGAGTTTGAACTGACACTTAGGATATACAGATTAGGATTTACTAGAGCATGGTAAAGATAACTCTTTTGAATAATTCTTTGTTTATGTAAATCTGTTAAATTTCAAATCCACATTTAATTTTCTCAAATATTATCATTTTATACAATTTGACACATTTTGGTTATGTATCACTCCTAGTTTCTTGAGTGCTCTAGTAAACTTAGCCCAAGTTCTCATAGGAAGTGGTTCAACTTCCACACTTATATAGGAGTGGCAATGTTTGACACGAACCACAAACCCAACACGACCCAACATGAAAATTGGCAGGTTTGGGTTTAGTGTAATCGTGTTTCGTGTCAAATCGGGTCAACCCACTGTTACACGATTAATAAATGGGTAAAATCTGTGTTGACTTGTTTAACCTGAATTGACCCGATTAAATTAATTGGGTTTATGCAGGTTGACCCACTATAACCCGACCTATTTAACCCATATAATTAAAATACCTTTTTATCCCATTTAAAATTAGATTTTAAACCAAAAAATAAATATTAAAGGTTATTTACATAAATTGATATATAAGCAAGGAATCAAATGCCCTAGTAGTGTATCGTTCATCCCAAATTCACTACGCCTCTCTCTGCTGAGTTGCTCTCCTCCCTTGCTACCGCCGGTGAGTGTCGCTCTTCCTTGTCGATCAGTCGCCAATCGCCATCACCAATGAGTGCCAAAACTCTCTCTCTCTCTCTCTCTGTATATAAACATATATATACGTGCTTCAGTCAAAGTCTACCAAAACGTAGACTGATTTCATCTTCTCTGTGGTTTCCATTGTTGTGGTTTCTCTCTCTCTCTCTCTCTCTCTCTCTCTCTCTCTTCATTTCGAACTCTGTTTTCGTCTTCACCTCCTTCACAAAGTTCGCCCTTTATATTATGGGGCTCTAGTAGCATTTAGAGTTTGGCTTTGTTATTGCATGTGTTCTAATTAGTGTTTTAGCTTTGTTTGCTTTTTTGTTTCTGCAACATGTTTGCCTGCTCTTCTTCCTGCAAGAGTTGTATAAGCTCGTCCTCAAGCAGCCATGAACCATAAGATTCGCCTTCCTCAAGAGTGGACATATTGACACCCTCATCCATTGTACTAGCTCTATTTAGTGATCTCTTACTGGTGTATTTTTAGAAGGAAAGGAAGAAAGATAGAAAGACTAAAGAGAAAAAAACATGTTACAAGTTACTGAAATGAAGTAATGTTTTTATTAGTGGGAAAATAGGAAATAAGAGTCCTGTTTTGTGGAGAAGATAGAGAGAAATGCAACTTTATTTTGTTGGTTGGCTGACTAGCTAGGAAAGGTGAAGAAGGTGTTGCAAGGGAGGGTCCTTTGTATCTTTTTTGGTAATAAAGCCAGTGATGTTAGTCTTCATGTAAGGTGGGGTTGATTAGGTTTTGGTTCCTCTGTTCTCAAGTTATGTTCTTATTTTTTGTGTAATGGCAAAGGGAGAAGACCATACCCACCGGCCCACCCACCAAGGCCGTTAAAATATAATAAGAAGAAAGAAAGTTGTGCATTACTCTTTATTTTTTAATCCCTTTTTGTTTCTCTAAGAAGTTTGAAGATGGGAATGAAACTTCTGCATGATTTACCTCACTTTGTAGTTTAATATGGGTCATGTTTTATCGTATCAATCCGACACGACCCATTTATTACATGGGTTACGTGGGTCATGTTCGTGTCAACCCGTCACGACCCATTTTATTAAACAGGTTACGTGGGTCGTGGCGTGTTACCTGTTTAATAAACAAGTCGTGTTAGGGTTGAGGCTTTTTGACATGATTAATATACGGGTCGTGTTCGGGTTGACACATATAGTCGTATACCCTTACCTCGACACGACACGAACCCGACCCACCAACACGAATTGCCACCCCTAGATGGATCCTTATCCTCAACTGCTAGGAAAGGCTCCATCTCAGTCACTCCTTCTATGTCCTCATACTATGTTCTTCATTTTCTAAATTTGGCATTTAACCTTGTTTTTGCCGGTAATCTCACCAAATCCCTTAGTTGTTGTGTTAAATTTTATCCATCTTATTGTCTTTTTTCAGGACTTGGAGACGAAGAGGATTATTGGTAGAGGTATGAGGATAATGGGTTGTACCTTCTCGACAATTCTTCAAAAATTGCATCCCCAACATAGTGGTTACAACCTTCAAACACCACTTCAATTGTAAACAGAGATTACAACTATTACAAATTTACAATGGCACCAAAGACTTGGGCATCCGACCTTTTTTGCTTTAAAAATATTGTTTTCTTCGTTTCCTTCATTATCCTCATACCTCTTATCTTATTAGCAATAATACCTCATACCTCTTATCTTCCATGGATCTTTGTTGTGAATTGAGCATCTTAGCGAAGCATTGTCGTAATCTTATCTTATTAGCAATAATACCTCTTGATCTTGTTCACTCTGATGTTTGGGAACCTAGCCTAGTTACTTCTTTGCTTGGTTTTTGTTATTTTGTCACTTTTGTTGAAGACCTTTCCAGGACTACATGAGTGTACTTGTTGAAGTAAAAAATGAGTTATTCTCTGTTTTTCAGACCTTTTGTAAAATTGTTGAAACACAATTTGATACCAAAATTAATAGATACTGGTCTGGTAATGGTGGGGAATATATTTCTTAGTCTTTTTCTTCATATCTTACTGCACATGGCATGTTACATCAGACTACTTGTCCCTACACTCCAGAGAAGAATGGCATAGTTAAGCGTAAAAATCATATCCTAGAGGTTACTCGTGCTCTTATGTTTTAGATGAAAGTTCCAAAAGTTTTTGGTCTTATGCCCTCTTAACTACCGCTTACCTCAATAATCACCTTCCCACCTCATGTTCTTAACTTCAAGTTTCCTTTGGAAGTTTCACTGGGTTCATCCACCCCATTTTTCATTCCTCCTAAAGTTCTTGAGTATGTGCACTTTGTTCATTTTCCCAAGGTTAATCGATCTAAGTTAGATCATAAAGCCTTAGTGTGTTTTCTTGGGTTATGCCTTTTATCAAAAAAGGTACAACTGCCATCATCCTCCATTTCGTAAACGTTTTTGTTTCTATGGATATCTTGTTCTTTGAGCCTATTCCCTTTTTTTCTTCTAGTCAGTCTCGTCTTCAAGGGAAGCGTGTTGGTGTTGAGGATGAGCCCTTTCCTCTTCCAATTTCGGTTCCTCCATACATTTTTTTATGGTGGCAACCAAAATAGCTATAATGGACAAGGTGTTTAGGGGGAGACCACTGAACCATCAAAAGATCTTCAAGTATATGTCAAAATGAGGGAAAATATGTACATCCTCATATATCTCTTCAGGAATCCTCTTTCAATCCAACTAATCAAGGTAATCTATCATTTTCTCCTACTTCATTTGATTTAGATCTTCCTATTTCTCTTCGAAAAGGTGTCCGCACTTGTACACGTTATCCTATTACTAACTTTGTTTCTCTCACCTTCATATAAAGCATTTTCCATTTCCTTGTCCTCAATCTCTATTCCTCGCAGCTTTTCTGAGGCACTCTCTCAAGTACAGTAGATAGAGGCTATGATTAAAGAGATGAATGCACTAGAGAAGAACCTTACTTGGGATCTTGTTGATCTTCCGCAAGGTAAATCTACAATTGGGTATAAGTGGGTTTTCACTGTGAAACCCAAGTTTGATGAAACAATTGATAGATACAAGGCCGGACTAGTGGCGAAGGGGTATACTCAAATGTATGGAATCGATTATCAAGAAACATTCACACCGGTAGCGAAAATGAATTCAATACGTATTCTTATCTCCCTGGCAGTCAACAAAGGGTGGCCTATTCTCCAACTAGAAGTTGAAAATGCATTCTTTATGGAGAATTAAATAAATAAGTCTACATGAAACCGCCTTCAGGCTTTCATCATTCTACAGCTAAAAGGAAAGTACGCATATAAAGGAAGGCGTTCTATGGGTTAAAACAGTCACCAAGGGTCTGGTTTGAGTGGTTCAGTAATGTTATGAGAAAGAAGGGAAATAGGAAAAGTTAGGCTGATCACACTTTGTTCATTAAACATCAGGAAAGTGGTTTGACAACACTAATTGTGTATGTAGACAATATCATTGTGACACGGAATGACTCTCATGAAGTAGAGAATCTGAAAAAGTATTTGAGTCAGGAGTTTGAAATCAAAGATTAGGGACAGTTACAATACTTTTTGAGAATTGAAGTAATCTGGCCCAAAAGAGTTGTCTTTCCCATAGGAAATATGTGTCCAACCTTCTTAGTGAAACAAGAATGTTGGGGTGCCGATGTTATACTCTAGCTGATTGCAATCACAAACTCAAGGAAGATGATGGTGAAAGACTGCTTGATTTAGGCAGATACCAAAGGCTGGTTGGGAAGTTACTCTATCTAGCATTGAGGAGGCCTGATATTTCATTTGCAATAGGTATAGTCAGCCAGTTTATGCATGCACCTACCACAGTACATCTTTAACCTGCATACAGGATTTTAGGATACTTTAAAAATTCAAGATTGAGAGTCCTATACAAAGTGAAAAACACATTGAGGGTTGAGGCCTATACAAATGCAGATGGGATTGGCTCAATTTTTGACAAGTAGTCTACTTCAGGATATTGCACATTTGTATGAGGAAACTTTATTACCTAGAGAAGTAAGAAACAAGCTATAGTGGTCAGCTCAAGTGCAGGGCAATGGCACATGTAATTTGAGAACTTTTGTGGATCCAAGGGGATGTTAATTGACATGGAATGTGTTGTTAAAGAACCCATGAGTCTATATAGCGACAATAAGGCAGCTATAAGTATTGCGCAAACCCTTGTTCAACATGACCGAACCAAGCACATAGAAGTTGATAGTCATTTTATCAAAGAGAAACTTCACACTAGGAAAATTTGTAATCTATATCGTTTTGATATGTTCTACCATATAAGTGTAGATCTATCATAATGAAGAGATAGTTATACCATAACAAAGTCAATTGTTCTACCATTTTGAATAACATAACGAAGAGATTGTCAAAAAAGTTGATGAGTCAAAATTTGTCCATTGACACTTCTCTTATGAATGAGGTGAAGGAATCCACTAAAGAACATCCCTTTGACGTGGCCAAGGATGTTAATGAGTTGTTCAATTTTTGTGATTTAATTCCAAATGAATTTCCTGAAGAAACATATTTTAAAGTTTTTCCAAGTTACCAAGGTCAATTGTTCAGAAGAACACGATTATACACTCGAATACATCAAATGGTATTGATCCTTCATCAATACAAAACTTAAGGTCGAGTTTTTTCGAACTAGGAAAAATGATGCAAGAAGACATCAAGAAAGTCATGTTTTTATGTTTATTGTTTACATGGTTATTGTGTAGCAATGGTATTTTTGTTACATTTACTTGTTAGATGCAGTATCCAATCTTTAGGTTTTTTTCTTTGAATCTTCTTTTAGTAATTTTAAAAGTTCCATAGGTTTTGTCAAGTAGATAGGGAGTATTAAAGGTTCTTTGTACATTTTTCTGTGTAAGGGCAGTTTAGTAATTTTGTCCGATTAGGCTAGATGCCCCAATAGTTCATAAAATTCCAATTTTGGGGGCATATGGAATAAATATTGAATATTGGCTACTACCATTGTTTGGTTGAATGATTCCTAAGAACCTTAGAGTGGTTCTAAGTGATTTTTCTTCTTCACATTTTCTATTTCTTAACCTTCTTCAACCATAAAGCAAGCATCCGACGAATTTTGTTGCATCGTAAATCACTCATATGGTTACAAGATAAGTATATCCTGAAGTTCAAAGTTATTTTTTCTTGTCTTGCTAATTTCCACACTTATTAGTTGAATTTTCTAAATTTTACTTTGCTTGATTTTAGAGCGGAATGGCGGAACAGGATTCGTGTAGCCGACCCCAAATAGTTGGGATAAGCCTGTTTGTTGTTGTTGTTGTTGTTACTTTGCTTGATTTTCTGAAACCATACTTGAGTTTTGCTAGTTATATATACTTTTACTAATCCATCTGTACTCAAATTTGAAGGGTTAAATCTTCATTCATAACCCTATAATCTTGCAAAGTTTCACCTTAATTGGAGAAGCCTAACCCTATTTTCTATGGTTCTCCCTTGATGTTCAGCAACTAGAAATTCTAGTTTGTCTTTCTCTACTCTGGTTAATTCATATTTTAAAGGTTACTTCCATCCTATTTGAACCTTGTTTAGATTCCTTGGGCCCATAACCCGCAATACATCTAAGGCCTTAGGCCATCTTGCATCAACATTGGCCATCCTGCATCAACATTGATACTCTACTAAAGTATGTTGTCATGCATGTCTATTAACACTAAACATTATAAATGATAAAAAAATTAAAAAAAAACACTACATGATATAGAAATACATCCACAAAGATAGGATATGATGTGTTGACGATGCATCTATTGACAAAGCTAATCCTTAATGTAGTAATAGTAATGTTTCCACAACATGGTGTGGTACCACATTTTATAGTCCCGGATGTACTACTAATAAACATACTCCACATCCATCAACATCCCCAATCAAGGATACAAAACTTGAGGATGAGGATGAGGATGAGTGTGAGCAACATTGTACAACAATGAAGAGCCCTCCTTGCAATGCTAGTGTCTACCTCTATACTCGTACAAACCATAACCCTAGCCAAAACCATAGTACTCAGCCCAAGGCAGCTGACTCTATGTGCCATACACTTGTGGTTACTCAGATTGTGCTTGATGTTGGGTTATAAATTGTGGTTTTGATGCAGGAACGTATAGTGTGAAGAAGAAAAAGTTAGAGAGCCATGTATAGTCCTCTATGGTGTGTCCAGTAGTTAGGCATTTAATTTTTTGTTTTTTGGGGATGTTTCTAGAAATTCTAAGGTTATTTTATTTGGGTTTATTTTATTTTTAGAGTCGTTTCCAGAAGAAAAGAAATGTGACTTACTTTAGATTTTATGTAATAAGGCATTCAATGTCAGGGGTTTAGATGCAATTATGAATTTTATTTAGAGCCAAAATAAGAGTCCTATTTAGATTAGGAGTCTAGTGGTTTAACTTAATAAATAGAAGAGATCATAAGTTGTAATTCAGTTTTGAGATTTGAATATGGAATAAAGTTAAGTGATTTTAGAGTCCCATGAGTGGATACTACTCTTGTGGTGGGTTGTAGCCATGGCTCCCCTATTTTCTATCCTCCCATCTTCCCCTTCCTTATACGAGTAAGTCCTCCCTCTTCTCTCTCTTCTTGCTCGTTATTCTCTAATTCTCTTTCTTTATTGCTCTTTATTGAATCTTGATTAGATTTCTTGCTGATTTCTTGATTAAAGAGGTTGATTATTGAATCTTCTATTTAAAGAATTCTCAAGACTCAATCTTGAAGCAATTCTTGATTGAATCTTGGTTCTTAAATTTGCACACCAGCAAACCTTCTTTTCTTCTTCACTTTTCCCTTTCAAAAAACCCTCCAAGATTTCACTTTCCTATTTGTTGATTTCTTGATTAAAAAATCAATGCAAGTTTGAGTATTAAATATTTTATATACCTAGAGACTTCATAATTCGATGAAATTTTGTGTGGGAATCCCTCTAAGGGTCATCTAACTCCCTGTAAAATTTCATAAAATTCCGATGCATTAGTATAGGTAGTTTGGTAATCTTTTGGGTCTGTCCCATAAATTCCAGAATTGCTCTTTTGGACCTTTTCCCCCTAATTTCTTCTTGACTTTCTTTTCCATCCTTCCTAATTTCTTCTATTTCAATTCTTCTTCTTTTTTCTTTTTTTTTTTTGTTCTAAGTTTTTTCCCTAAAATTTGCTATTGTCTAGAGCATAGTTATTAAACCCGGACTGGACATTGACCCGCTGAGAACTTGGGTCACTAGGTCAGTGGTTCAACCGATGGGTCACGGGTCAAACCATAGGGTCATTAAAAAATAAAAATATTAAACAAGTTGGAAAAATTATGTAACAATTTTATATCACATAATCTTAAAAAAATAATGTAAATAAACAAAATGGAATACAGTAATATACATGATACAAATGAATGTTTTATTTATATTATTACTTTTAATGATAGGTGTAAAGCAAAAGATAGTTCCATGGTTTGGTGGTAAGAACATTGGAATTTGGATTTAATAACCTGATTTCAACTCTTGGTGCAACCAGTGTTTTTGTCCTTTTTCCAAAAACCCGAGTTTAAAAGATGGTCAGACCGGCTGGGTTTCAACGGGTTTATCCAGGTCATATGTAAAAACGATCCAATTAGCAACCCAGACCTGTTGAAGTGCCGAGTCGTTGGCTTACCGGTCTGACCGGCCGATCTGGTCCGAGTTTAATAACTATGGTCTGGAGTGTTTAAGACAAGTTTTTAATTCCTTAAATTAGTATAAGCTTCCGCATATCCTTTAAGTTATCATATTCTACATCAAGTTTTTAATAGAATCACATAAACCAAAACCTAAGAGTATCTATTAACTTCTAAATGCAACCCTACTTCTCTGAATTTTAATACTGGATGAAAATAAATGATTGCAACATAAAGAGTATCAAAACATGTATCAAACAATATGAAAAAAGAAAAAATAACTGAAAACAAAATAACCAAAGAGGACTATCTCTTGTATTTCTTTTTCTCTTTTTTTTTTTTTTTTGATAGGTAAACGAGTTTTGAACCCAAGTCTGTCATATGTATCAAAATACAAAACCTCTTGTATGTTGAACCTGTGATTTGATTTTCAGCCTTTGGACACCAACCTCTTCAAGCTTGGAGAAGATGATCTAAGATAAGATGAGAGAGAAGTAGAGAGAAAAGTGAGAGACTTAGGGTTTAGGTTGGAGAATGGAGATGAGAGAGCTCAACGTGAGGGTTTTTTTTTCTTTCTTTCTTTTTTGGCTTGAATTGGGTGGTTTTTATAGAGAAAAAGGAAGAATGAATATGGGGAGTTGTGTGGGAGAATAAGGGGAGAGAGAAGGGAGATTAACTAGGGTAGTTTCAATAGGTTTTTGGTGTCTTTTAGAACATTTTTTTGGGGAGAAAGGTGGAGAGAATAAAAGGGGTGAGGTGGCAAATTCTCTACTATTTTTCTTTATTTCTTATATCTTATTTTATTTCTAAGATTTTGTTTAGGCATATAGGATTTGATAGGAAAGTGACATATGGCTTTCTGTGCTCATACCTAAATCTAGTTGCTTTCTATTGTATATACGAATTAAGTCCAATTTAAAAAACCCCATCAACCATTGATATGTTGACCAATCACTAATTAATGTCAAATTTTGGAGCAAATTTAGAAAATATTTATAGTTGAACGTTGGAGACATGTGGGGCCCACTTTGGGTTCCAAAAATCAATCAAAAAATGATATGTGAATAGGGATGGAAGTTTTGGTGTATGTGGGTGGGGCCAACTTTTTGGTAAAAAAACCTTAGTGATGTGGCAATGAAGTAGGATGTGGGCCTAGGTATGGGACCCATTTTTTGTCAACATTTAGCAACATGATGAGGTGGCAATAGGTCCGTTCTTGGTCAAAAGTTAGCCAATGTGATGTGGTAATGAGATCCAAATTTGGTCAACATAAAGGTAGGTTATGAGTTTTAAAACGCTGTGGGTTTAATGGGCCCCAAAGTCTAGATTTTGTTTAGGCCCATTCTTGGTTCCAGGGCTTGGTCCAAGGTTGGT
>JAOXJP010175697.1:0-12572 GCA_025762735.1 Platanus orientalis
GTGGTGTGGTGAGTATTATGGGTTTGGTGCAAGGATGGAATAGTAGTATGAGAGGAGGGGATGTCATGGGAATTGTCAGGTGTGTATACTGGTCTCTTTGAAGGTTCTGTAGCATTTGAAGAGGTTCTGTGTGAATGTTTGTTAACCATAGTTGTTTGATTGAGAGATCTTTCTTCCAGAATGTCTTGCTTGTTTGATTCATCTAAATTTGTCCAAATTCATCAAATTAATATATCTTATGTATTCATAACAAACACGTATCCAATTCAAATCCAAATCTAATCTCAAACATAAACACATAAAAACCAAATAACCATTCAAATAAATCCTAATAATATGAATACAAATGTCCAAATATCAAATTCCAAATACAAATGATTCATGCAAGGGTCCCACTCCACAAAGCCATCATCGATTTGTATAAACAAAAAACAATCACATTAACATTTTCCTATGGTTGTTTGGTTGCCAAGAAAAAAAAAGAAAAACTTATGTGTTACAATTTTCGTGAGAAAGGAAGGATTTCCATGCAATAGTGTGAAAAAAATATGGTCAGACAAGAAAATAATTAGTCACATGAATTTTTCTGAAAATCGTGGATTTCTAATTCTTGGCAGCCAAGCAGCTTGAGGAATGATTTTCTTGAGAAATTTTTTCCTAGAATCATGAGAAAACCATCTTTTCATGACAATCAGACTGGGCCTAGAATCTTATTTTCTTTCATTTTTCCTGGTTTAAGAACTCACATGTCTCCACTTCTTCCTAAGAAATTCGTTTACTGCTAATGCATTTTGTGAGTATGTCAAAGGCAAAATCCAATAACCCCATTTCCACCAATTCTTCACATCCTCTAAAAGAAAGATTCCAAAGTTAAACTTAGAATAAAATTTGCATCCAAGAGCATAAAAATATACTATAAATTTTTATATAAATATACCTTGTGGCAAGATAAAACCACCCAAAACCATAAGTATGACCAATATGCATGTCCCAAATGTGTTTGCAATAATCATGTTCCTTGCTACTGCCCCCAAGAGTCGGTACAATGAGGAAGCCGTTTGGCTCAAGATTAGGAGTGTAAGGATTTGTTTAAACATCCTGTGTCAAGAAAATTTCATGGGTTATCACCTGGCATAACAAAATGTGACACACAAAACCAATTGTTTACCTTCCAAAATATATGTTTTAAGTGTTTTTCATAAGCCTAGATTCGAAGTTCATATACAACAAAATAGAAGAAAGAAAACAACGGAAACAGCAATCATACAAGAACAACAGACGATTTATGTGGTTCGTCTTGAAACCTGCGCCCACAGGTGAAAAGAGCAAGAGAGATTTCACAATAAGTGAAATGGAGATTACAATGATCAGTCCAGTGGCACGAAACCCAATAAACGTTAAATATGAACCCCCAAAACCCTATTCTTCATGAGTACGGTCAGACCCCCTATCAGGTCATATCAGGTTTTTCTCCAGATCTTCATTCGGGTTACATCTCGGGTTGAATTCTAGAAGCTAACCCAACATCAAGTATATTAACTCTAACCTCTCTTATCACCATAAAATGTTAGGAGACACAGTTAATTGCTTTATTTAAAATGGTATAAGAAGAGATTTTGGATTGTGAGTTCAAATCCCCTTGTAGATGCAATTATTCCCTCGGGTCTCATACCTATTTTCCCCTTGCAGTGTCGTTAGGGTCTTAGGAGAGATGGTTAATTGCTTTATTTAAGAAACTTCTCTTTCATAAAGACTAAAATGGGTAAATGAAACGAAGTGGATAAAGGATCTGGTTTGTTTGGGCCTGATTTACCTCTTGTAAGAAGTCTGCAACTCCTTTCCTATCAGGACATTTGAAGCCCACTGATTTGAAGAACTCAAGTACATGTTCACGAGGACCCTGCTACACGATCTTCATTTCGGAGAGAAGAATGATGTCGTCGACGAGTTCATACATCTCTGGTGCTGGCTGGAGGAGGGAGATGGCAGCGGTTCCATTGAGGATGTCTATGGATTGCCTAAGAGAATTCACAAGCTGAAAAGTTGTAGAACTGTCCAAACCTGTAGATATCTCATCCATAAACAATGCCCTTTGTGGTCCTACCAGCATCTCCCCTCTAGCATATTAATCAAAAGTTCCAAATAAAGGCAAAAATAAAAAGGTCATTACCCATTGTTGGTTCCATAGTTACAGGGTGCTGGGAGGGGTGGACGGAAACAGATCCAACCTTTGGCTTTTTGCACAAAGTGGCTGTTCACCGGACTCGCATTTTCACACTGTACAGCTCAAGCCTCTACCATTGCACCAAAGCAATGACCCCTTTTTTATTTTTTATGAAGAAGCAATGACCCTTTAATTCATATAAAGGTTATATTAAAAATTATAACCCATTTTGTTGTTAAACAATGTGCTGCCCTACCTGTAGTAACACGTTTCTTTTGCCCACCAGAGATGGCCCTCATCATTTCATCCCCAACCAAGGTATCAGCACAGATATCTAGTCCCAAAATCTGCACGTTTTAAGTGGATCAGAAGATATCATCTGTATGCCTCTTAAATCTCAACTATAA
The DNA here is from genome assembly GCA_025762735.1 of Platanus orientalis. Classification (NCBI taxonomy): domain Eukaryota; kingdom Viridiplantae; phylum Streptophyta; class Magnoliopsida; order Proteales; family Platanaceae; genus Platanus; species Platanus orientalis. The sequence goes on from JAOXJP010175697.1 coordinate 2,572, forward strand.
TCATCAACAGTCCATAGAGTCACCTTTATTATATAATCTGCAACTACACTTGCCTCTTGCCCTTCCAGGACTGCTGCCTGCAAGAGTAGAGAACAAATAATCTCAAGCACCTGGTGATCAAGTTTGAAAAAAACTAAGATGAACTTCAAAATTAGCTGTGAATTCACGCAGACAATGGAATCAAGTTGATAAAACTTTGGATTGAACAGAACCCATTAGGTCCACAAACCCATTCAGTGCCCAAATATCATGCTTTGCTTAGGAGAGAAGTGTAGACTTCACCCCATGTTCATCTTGAAAAGGAACTTGATCAATCCATGATATCTCTAGGAATGAAGGTCTCAATTGCATAAGGGTTCCTTTCTTACCTTCATAAAAATATCGATATCAGGATCAGGCTTAACATTGGCTGCCTTCTCTCTTCTTGACAACTCTGCCAACATATCTACAGATTGACCAAAACAGCATGAACATTTTATTCACTCACCAACTTCATAAAAAAAAGAAAAAGAAAAAGAAAGGTCATTACCCAGTGCTGGTCCCATAGCTACGGGTGCTAGGAGGGTTGGACCGGAGACAGACCTAACCTTTGGCTTTTTTTTTTTTTGTTTTTCAACAAAGTGGCTGCTCACAAGACTCGAACCCATGTTTTTACACTGGCAGCCCAAGCCACAACCATGCACCAAAGCAATGACCCTACCAACTTCAACAAGAAAATAAAAATGTACAATTACCATAGGCAGCTCCGGCCCCCTGACATCTAGCAGAGAAAGCCAATGTTTCTCTCACTGTCATTACCCCATAATGGAGATCATGCTGACTAATATAGGCTGATGTCCTCTGTGGGACAAACTCTTTCATTCCATGACCGTTGTAAGTTACACTCCCCGAAACCTGAAATTTTGGGAAAAATTAGTATGGAGGTCATGCTAGCTATTAGAAGCTCTGCTAGGGAATGTCCGATGGACAAAGTACCTTCAGATCTGTATCAAGCTTCCCAGCCAAAGCCAACAGCAGTGTAGTCTTTCCAGAGCTTGGGGGGCCTAAGAGCAATGTCAATCTGCAGAACTTATTGGAACAAAATGAGAAAATAGTTTGTGTGGAGAATCTATCCAATTCATGATTCAAACATCTTCTCACCTGCAAGGCTTGATAATTCCACTAACATCATGAAGGATTGTTATTGGTTTCTTTCTACTTGGAAGTATGTGAAGATAGTTCAAGAATCCCTTTGAAACAGAAAGGAAAATCACGAGGTTGGCATAACTTGCAAATAAGAAAAAGATATACGCACACTAGAAACCTATTTAATGTGCATAGTGATCTATATTTACAGCTAAGTTACCTCTATAATATTAGCCAAGAAGTTGAAGAGTGTAGGTAAACCTCTGCTTCCTATATAAGCTTCAGCATCAACATTTAGGTGCTTGAACCGGACTTCGATAGTTGGAATCTTTTTTTTTTTTGCTGAATACTTCAATAGTTGGAATCTCAATTCCAACTCTGAGTAAAATCATGAAACAGAGAAAGTCCCAAAACACAAAAACATTAGGAGGGAAAGCAAAGTCTTAAACACATACAGGACTGAAAGAAGAAACAAACTAGGAGAAGGAATGAACAATTCATTTTTCAAAAGAGAAAGAGCTCCCTACCTATCAATGCGCTTCTTGAGTTTCAACAAAAACTTCTCATTATCCTCCTCTGCAACTCTCACCAATCTATCTACCAAATTCTTCTTTAATCCAAGGCTTTCGATTTCAATTTCACTAGCCTGACCCCCTAATCCAGTGAGTATACCTTTCCTTAAACAATTGTAAGTCAGCAGCTTTTCGAGAGCAGCCCATTTCAAAGCTTCTTTGTCAATTTCTATCCTGTTCCTACTGCTTCAGCATAAACTATTTATTGCATAAAGATTAGGACTCTCCATTGAACCACCCAAAACTGCAAAACCCACAAAGACCCTTTAAAACCCCAAAATAAACCAAAATTTTCTTTGAGATTCAAAGCATTCAAACTTGAATTCCCAAACTCTAGAGCCAGAATAACTAAAATTAGAGACGGGTCTTCTTCTTCTCCATTTTTTTGTAAAGGGATCTATAAATTGGGAGTGCAAAATGCAGGTGACCCTTTTAATTTTCAAATTAAATCGATCTAAATGAGTCCTGTTTCCATATCACTTTAACTGTCAATTTCTCCATGTTCAAACTAACTACTCTTGAAGTCACATCCAAATCCATGGATGACTTCAATTGATGAGATCATCCAATCAAGTTGGCTTTTAATAAAAGAGATGGGATCCACCGAAAGAAAGTATAACCAATCCTCCACACACAAGTAGGAAATCCTCCACACACGAGATAATACAAGGCTTCACTTATGTACAAATAACCTAACAAATGGCCCAAAAGTCCGGGTAGCAACCATGCAGAACATTTTTATACAAAGCAGTAAGATAGAGCTATTTACATAATATTTATGATTAGCAAAATATATATATATATATATATATATATATATTTATCAAGCACAAAGGGTATCAATTATCGATTAAGGCCATAAACTATTGTAAAATCTCATTTGAAACAATCAAAGGCAATATAGTACCACTTAACATACACAATTCTGGTAACATTGGGTTTTTTTAAGTCAACAACACAGATAAATAATCATTCAATTTCTTGGCCTTTCTTAGACATCAAATTCTAACAAGTCTGCACTCAGCCACCGCATATGTCTTTGAACAAAGTATTGGCTACCAGCATTGTCCTGAACCAAAGTATAGAGACAACCATCTAAGTCATTCCATCAACATGTGCTTGCTCTCTTTTCTTTCAAATCTTACATCACTTCAAGATGTAAAATTTAGTAACATATGCATATGCATCTTCTTCTATTCTTAATTAAATTTTTTTCCCAAAACCATATTTATGTTCACAATCCAGCCAGCTTCAAGCCTAGCCTCAATCTCATGTAACAAATCCCATTTCAGCACAATTTTAAGGCATTCTCATAAATTCAAAACATGTTAATTTACATGTGTGTGTTAATTTACAAGTGTGTGTGTGTGTGTGTATAATTCATCCATCTTTATAAATACCAATAAGTATTCAACAAAAATTATTTTAAATCTCTTTTCTTTTTCCATTTCTCATGTAATGTAAACACAAATGAAAGTTTCTATAAGATTAGGCAGCAATTCATGTATAATGCAAGGTTTTCAAAGTTCCCATCTTGGAAATTCTATAATCCCACAATTTACAAGACATATAGTTCAAGTTTTACATACCAATATAGGTACTCATCATCTTAAATTTAGTAAGTTATTTAAATTTAAGAAACAAGAACGAAAGAAAGCTTTACCGAGATCAACACCACAGATATTAGAGAGCCTAATGAGGTAGAGCAAAACGTCTGAAAGCTCTTCTCCTAAATGCTCTTTCTCCTCTTCTTTCCAATCTAGCAGCCCCTTTGGTACCTCTCATTTCCACTGAAAGATCTCAGACAATTCTCCCACTTCTCCCACCTGAAACACTAAAATAGCAAACATACCTCTAATTTTTTTTACCAAAATTAACAAAAAACAAGGTTTATTGGCTTTCCATGAAAAAACAAAAAGAAGTTACCAAAAAAACAAAGAAAAGAAAAATCTCGGTCATTCAGTTCTTTTTTTTTCTAACAAAAATTAGGAAGAAATTTATTTTTCTCTTATTGTCTTCATTTGGATTCACGATATGATCAAAAGTGAAGAAGGAATAGCCTTATGGATTTTATCCCAAAACATGAAACCTTAACACATCACTTACAGTATTATTGAAGCATTACCCATCTTTTTTGAGTATAACATGATTTTGGGGCTGCAAGGCACTCCAAAATCGTGAGGATTTCTGTCAAGGACAGGGTATTTAATCCCTGACTCGGGTAGCTACAGTAACAATATCAAAATCAGCAAATTTCTTGTTTATGAAGCATACAATTTGTAAATAATCAAGTATCCCATCATGTAAGAACAAAAAAACAGAAAAAAGAAGAGGATTAGAAGGGGATTACAGAAACCTAACCCAAAATAGAGGGTGTCGTTTGGGGTTTTCTCCATGCCCCACACGGCTTCACAGTTTAGTCCCACTCTCTCTTGATGTCTTCTTTCTCTCTTTCTCTCTCTCCTCTTTTCTCCTCCTTCCCTTTCTTCTCTTCCTCTCCCCTTCTTTCTCAATTCCCTTTTCTTTTGTTTTTCCTGGTTAAGGTGGTTTTTGGTTGAATGGCCACACCAGGGAGCTTCTAAATGCACCCCAACAATTTTTTTTCACCCCTACTTTTAAAATTTTGAAGTTTTCCAAATTCCAATAATTATCACTGATAAAAATTACCTTATAACCCCACCCCTTCCCTCTCTTTTACTGTTAGAATGAAAAAGAGCCACACCACGTTGACTATTTAATTGCTCAAAGTTGGTACAACAAATCTGGTGGAGCTTAAGGGGACTATTTTAATTTTTTCATAAAATTTTATTATGATTGATAAAATTTATGGGTTCATGCCTATATACATATTTTTATAATTATATATAAGATTAAAACTTTTTTTAGGGTTCCTACATTTATAAGTATTATAGATAGCATCAAAATGACGTAATTTAATATATCACACTTGCGGCGACGCAAACAACTACGTCGCCAATAATATCACAACACTACTTTTACCTTCGGCCAGACCGAGGACCATGTTGACATTGAGTATACATTTTCTACAACGCAAATCATAATATCGCCATTGAAATTTTACTTTTGGCAACGCAAAAAGTTAGTTGTCATTGAGCAATCACTTTTCGCAACGCAAATCATAATGTCACCAATGAATTTTCTACTTTCGACGACGCAGAAAGCCACGTCGCCATTAAACATACACTTTCCGCTACGCAAATCATAACATCGCCAATGAACATTTGAGCTTCTACGACGAAACAATTAATTATGTTGCCAAAACATGCCACTTTTAGCGACATAATCTAGTTTCCATCACCAATTGGTGGCTTTCAGCGACTAAATCTTGTTTGCGTCGTCAAGAGGGGTCACCAAAAATGCAATTTGTTGTAGTGCATTGTTTTTGTAAAATCTTCCCTCCTCTTCTCTCAGTCGATGGATTTAGGCTTTAGGTTTTTGTTTTTTATTTTTTAATTATAACTTTCCTCTTTTTACCCAAATAACCTTATAAAAATTAAAGTATACCAAATAAACTACCATAATATATATCCGCCTCTCTCAGCCGATGGATTTAGGTTTTACGTTTTTGTTTTTCATTTTTTAATTACAACTTTCCTCTTTTTATCCAAATACCTATATATATATATATAAACGGTCAAATATTAATCGGATCGGATGTACACATATCTACATTCGGTTCATTTATTATTGAATATTTATTAAACGAATCGGATATAGATGCATCCGTATTCGCCTTAATCGAATTAAATTTGAATCGAATACGGATGCTTAGGTGGATAGGTGACAGCCCTACATATAGTCCATGAAAGGAGGCTGATCGAAGGTTAACTGAAAGTGGAAAAATACTAGGTCCTAATCCCCATTAAATGCCAATTGGGATTACAAACTTGGCATGAACTGTAGTAAAAGCTATTACATTTTAAGTGAATTAGATGCAGACATTGAAGACCACGTGCCTTGGTGGGGTCCACACATAAACAGCCCTGGGGGATCACCTTTGCCATGTCACATGTTTATGGTGGGGTCCACACATAAACAGCACAGGGGGGATCGATGTTTTGTTTTGGGAAAGGGGAAATCAACAGGGCCGATGGCTATAAGAGCAGCCCTCTCTTGTCTAATTGAACCAATCAAAGCAATGAAGATTTGCAACTCATGGAGGACCAACCTGTAATGGGTTTTCTCCTTAGGTGAGACTCCCAAAGTCATGACCCACTGTTATTTTGTTTTCCTAAACCCTACCTAACCATATGACCCTGCTAAATACTTGGATTTGACACAACCTTGCAGCTGTTCCAGATCACCTAAACCAAAAGCCAAATCCTAAACCCCTGTTTGAACTAAACTTGAACCTATCCATCATAGACTCCCTCCACAGAATTTCTGATCTGATTGACTCTTACGGAGGTATCTGGATAGCTCATATCTCTCCAGTTTCTGAAACAAAACACCTTGCATAGCCCATAAACCTATGGCAATCTTGCTGTTCCGAACCTTCCTATAAACCTAATTTACAAGGCCTCACCTACTTGCAGATTCTGGTTCTCTGATAAACCCAAGTCCGACCACTTCATAACAGTCCCAGTTATCTTCTTTATGTGATAATCATTGCAGCTATGCTTTATACACTTAACCTTATACACGTGAAGTCTGTTCTGTTGAAGTCAGCCTGAGTATTCTACCTGATTTCAGGTATTTGATACTGATGATGCTAAGATTCGGTTCACCCAGATGGTCCTCTAATAGCCCTTGATCTAGAATTTCAAGCTTGGATCTCACCTGCACACAAACAACAAGTGGCGTCGATGTGGCGCTGGCCTACACCCCTCCGACACTCAAGTCAGAGATTGGATCTTAGAAAAATGTTCATATTCCTTGGAAGTGATTGTACTTACCCTCTTCTTTTGGGGTTCTCTACTTAATATAGGAGTTTTCTCTTCGTAGTCCCCTGTGACTCGTCATGAATATTCGGAGTTAGTTAGAAGGACGTGGATGAGTAGCACACGTGTCGGTATCAGGTGGGTTGGTTATCACCCTGCATCTGTTGGCTTAATGATTAGAGATGATCATATCTTGGTTACCTGCTCGGCCGGGTCACTTGTTTATATTCCTGCCTACCAGTCATACTACTCTGGCTACCAGTTGGTCGGACGTTTCCAATATTTTGTTAGCAACGGGTCAGTCAGTCGGTTGGAGGGCTCTATCAATGGGTCGATCAATCGGTTGGTACGATCAACTGTGGGTTCTACCACTGATGATGTACTCGATGACTCGGTTGGATAACTGGTTGGGCTAGGATGGTTTGCTCATTTAATCGGCTCGGTCAGCCTAGGTCCAGATAACTCATCATCAGATACAAACATCTTTAACATGCTGATATACCACATATACCTGAATACACCACATGTTTGATAAAATACCTCATTGGAATTCTGTATACTTCTGCCCCTAAGAAATCAGTATACCTCTTGGGGTTTCTTGTTCTCAATTACTACTCAATATCCTTGGGAACTTGAATCCTTCTAAGCTACAGCACAAGTGTTTGATAAATTTTAAAAGAGGGAATCTATCTTAGTTATCTTATGCTTCCTTCATCTATATACATCCCTGATCTGAATTATTGAGGTACATATGTTGTTAGTGGAATCAGTACCATTTGAATGAGATAGGTTTATTGTTAAGTGAAATGCATTTGATGTTTGGCTACATAAATACAAAGCCTGAGTATATTCTTGATTGGGGTACTGATGGGATCCTGCTAATTTGTGGTTACCACCTCCATACCTGAACACTTACCTCATGTTTGAATAAAATCCTAAGTGGACATTTGTCTTAATTTTGTGGGCCCATACCCGTAGGAAAATAACACACTTCTCTAGGCTGTCCTGCATCAATTTTGGTATCAAAGGAAAGCAGACCTACATGTGCTTACATGTAAAATTCACAGAATCTCATGGACATGGAAGATCAAGTGGGGCCCACATGTGCCATGGTGGGGCCCACACGTGAACGACAATGGGGGATCACATTTGCCACAGCATATGGAGTCTTAGTTTAGTATTAAAGTCCTTTATTTGAGTTATTTATACTGTTTTATTTAATATTTTATGCTCAATTAAAGTAAAAAAAAAAAAAAAAATTAGAGTCTAGGATATAGGTGTCATTTTAATTAATGTTCTTGGGTAATTTAGAGAAGTCATTGATATCATTAAATAAGAGAGGTCGACAGCCCTATTAGTGGCCATGTTTTTGGCTTCTTTTATTTTTTAGAAAGTGAGTTTTTAGAAGTATTTTGAGTCTTTAAAAACAAGGGATGTGCTTGGAATTCAATGAAAGAAATCAAGTTTTTTTGAAGTTTTGAAACCCACCAAGGGCTTCTTCTTCTCTCTCAGCCTGCAACTGGTTGAGGCTTCATGGTGAGAAATCTAGGCTGTGTGGTGAGACTCTACATAGGTAACACTTTCCCTTATTCTTCTTTTCCTTCTTTCTTTTTCTCTTTTCTTTCTTCTTCTTTATTTTCTCTGCTGGATACCCATTAAAGAACCTGGAAACTCCTTCAAGAACCTTTCTTGAGAGGTCTTCTTGAATCCTAAGGCCGGTAACTCATCTCCTATACCTTTCCCTTTGCTGTTTCTCTTTGATAACCCAAGAACAACCTCTCCTAAAATTGTGGTACCTTCTAGGAATAAATCCCAATCTGTTTTGGAATTCTGCATTTGAAAACACCATTCTCTAAGCCCTGCAGCAGTTTTAAACATACAATCCCTTTGTTGTTGTGATTTTTTTTTTAATTCCAAAAACCCCTTCCATAAGACTTACAGTAAACTCATAACCTGATACCCTGTTTTCTGTAATCAGGAAATTTCTGGTTGTTTTAAACCCTGTGACTGCCCTTGAATTAAACTCAGACCTGCTTCTGATCTTCAAACTCCAAACACATTATGTGATAACCCTACGACAGCTTGATAAATCCACATTCATATCTGTTCTGAAATTGCATATTAAAACCCCATTGGCCTGGTTATCAAGTGGGCTTCTCTTCTTTGAAGTCTGTCAAGGTATTGAAAATCCAGAATCCCCAGATATTCCACAGACCCTAAACCTGAAGCCAATTCCCATAGTTATTGTTAATGCAAAATGTGAATTGTCAATCCCATTCCAAAATTGTAGAAATACATGATGTCCTGTGGTCAGTTTTAAGGTCTTACATGTATGTAATTTTGTAATTTATTGATTCATGTAAATCTAAGTTCAAGTCCGGAAGAAGCTTCACGAGGAACATCTCAAAGCTGGGAAGACCACAAGCTTAAGAGATTCAAGCCACACGAATGAAATTCTCAAGATGTCTCAAGCAAGTGGTTGATTGTAGACCACCAACTAAATACTGGAAAGGTAAAACCAAAGTAATGTTAGTAAGTGGTTGATGGCAGACCAAACAAATGACCTAGGTTGGTTTAAAATGGACCCTACCCAAACAATAAAAAAGGCCTCACAAGCATTGGGTTAAAAATAAATTAAAGAAAATCAAAAATGGCCTTTAAAACTTTAGACGGTCACAACTTTTGATACCAATATCTGCTTGTGACCCATAAGTACTCAAAACAATCAGCTTGACGAGCTTTACAAGATTGAAAAATAGGGGAGTTGGACTAGTCCAAAAAAGTTTGGACAGATCTAGATGCAAGCTGGACCGGTCCACTTTTTTTTTTTACCAATCCAGATGCTCTCGGGAAGTGCCCAGTCCTGACAAATCCAACCTGGACCGATCCAAAAAAAGTTGACCGGTCTAGATCACAATAATTGGAAAAAATCCAATTTCAAACTCTTCCAAACAGGTATATTTTTTTACAATTGGAAAAGAGCCATTGGGAGACTTTTGAGCATGGTTTTTCAAGCTCTATAAATAGGGAATAAACCCCAAAGGCCTAACAATGAATATGAATGATTACTAAGTAAAAACTTCGAATAAAAGAGCCTGATTGTGTGAGTCTGTGAGCTTATTGAGTTAAATCTCCATTGGCATTCTCTTGAATGACCTTGGAGCTTCATCTATAGGAAAATTCATGCCAAGGTCATGAGTAGAAGCTTCCTAAACTTATTGTTAAACTTTTTGGAAGCTAAGAAAGCTAAACCTATAATCAAACCTTTGTCTCTCCAAACCTGTTGTGCTGTTGTTACTTGTTTGAGTGGTGAAAGTTGACTCTGTTTTCCAGCATTTAATATGGATATATAAGTGACTGTTGGTGGGTTCTAACCCTGAAATGGAGTATTATAGCCCATATC
>JAOXJP010175708.1:0-12572 GCA_025762735.1 Platanus orientalis
CTCCCCCCGTTGTCCTAACACTAGCTATCGCTCCATCATACATATCCTTAACTATGTCAATATATCTACTTGGGACCTCTTTTTTATCCAAAACCATACATATCCTTAACTATGTCAATATATCACAATGAAACATCTATAAAAATCAACTTTCTTTTTAGTGGATAAAGCTAGCAATAATGAGAGTGATGCGGAACAAGAAAGAGTCCATATTTAGATTTGATGGGTTAATGCAGGGTATTTTGGGTTTACAATTTTTGTATGACAATTTTTTTATTCGATCAATTTTAGGTTAATCTAAGTTTCTTGTCTATTAGTTTAAGGGTTTTTATTTATTTCCAAATAGACTAGGTTTTATTTAATTTTTAAATAAAGTGAAAGAACTACTTCTGTCACTTTTTTTTAGTGATGCAGTACAATGGGGAAGATACCGAATTTTATGGAGGGCATTCCAAAGAACCTTAAATAATTGTTTAATTAAGTTGCGGAAGCAAAATTTCAAGAATAGAATTTAAAACCCACACAATTAGTCACTAGATTTTTTTAGAAATCAAAGAATAGATTGATAAAATAGGGATTAGAAGGAATTAGAATGAGAAAAGAACCAAAAGGGTATTTCTGTAATTTGGACTGAAATCCAACAATTACCAAGATTCTCTTTTGATGCATTATAAAATTTCAAAATTTTTATTGTAGTTTTTGACACGTACAAAGGCTCTACAGTCCAAATTTCATGATATTTGAACAAGTTTTGCAAGTTCAAATCATGAAATTTAAAAAAATAGAATGTTCTTTAATTGAGGTTTTAATGAAGATAAGAAAGAATGTATGAGAAGTGAAAGAGAAATAGAAGAAGAGACTAAAAGAGAATGAGAAGAGGATAAGAAAGATACATGGGAGAAGAGGTGAGAGGTACTCACATGTGCACCTTGGTGTGCTACAAGCGTATGGAGAGAAAGGGAGCCGGGGAGATGACATCAACCCTTGGAGAGGAGAACATGGTCGCAGTCGCACATTGAGAAACCATCCAATAATTTAACACAATTCTTAAAAAATTTCATAGTAAAATTATGGGGGAGGGGTGCCTTTAAATAGGCTTACAAAACTCAAAATAATAGAAACTGACCTAAAATAGTTACTTCTATAGATCTAAGAGACATTCTAACCAAACTTTCCTGAATTTTAAGACTTCTAAAAACGTACTTTCTAAATTTAAAAATTCTAAAAATTTATGGGCACATGGGCTGTTGACTAGCATTCTTTGTGGGGCTTATTTGTTGAATATGTTAACTCACTAAAAGACAAACAATATGTAGAGACAATTAATCCACTACGATCCCAATTTAGACCATAGCTTTTAGCCTTATTGCAAACATACTCTTATCATAAAAAAAAACTCAATTTAACCCATGACACGTGACCTTATTACAATTGTATCCCTACCCTAAGATATCCTAATTAGCCCACATATGATTCAAATCTTGTATCTCACTCTTTGGTGTGGTGGTACATACAATAGCCTTTTTACAATGTCTGTATCATTTAGGCCCTATTTTAGAAGGTCAAAACTTACCCGTTTAGGCTGATTTTAGTGCCATTTGAAAGGTTATTCAGTTAACTTTTCAACGAGATCAAGATCTTGAGAATCCAATGTTATTTGGAAAAGTTATGGCTAGATTATTGGCAGGGTATTACTTTGTGATGAGATTTAGTTATTTTTTATTTTTTTTAGAGTTTTACTTTTAGGAAGTCTAGTTAGAGTGAGATTTGGAAAGCTAGGAACGTAAAGTGTGTGTGTGTGTGTGTATATATATATATATATATATATATATGCTTGTAACCCATAATTTTATTACTGAATAATTGAATGAAGAAAATTGAGAGGTATGACAGCTGTTCCTCTTCTTCCCCATCAATAAATTGGAGACCTAGGTGAGATTCGTAGGATTTGAAAGATTCTTGTTGGTGAGAGGCCAAACCCCCTTAGATTCTTTGGTGAGAGGCCATTGAACCAGGCTGTCCAACATTATAGTTTGGTATCAAAGCAAAGCCCAAGAGAGTTAAGATGGTTCTTTAAATTAGGAATAGATTTACTTTCCCTTCCAGAAAGGCCATCAAGGTTCTAATTAGTTACAAATATGAAAAATTAATCTGATTTCTTCCTGTTTTGTTGAGAGGCTTTCACCAGATTTGTAGCTCGAGCATCTTGTCACTATTATGATGAAGATTTTATCATTCAGTTCAAAGAAGGAGGATATTTTGACGGTGCTGTTTGGAAAATTGTCCATTTGAAAGATTCTATGGTGGTGCGGGGAAAGATATGGATATCTGAAAGGAAAGCTACCTTTGATGAGGATACTCATATATTGCGATTTGGACCCATGGTGCATGTTACCACATTCGAATGTGGCCACAAGATCCTACTTATATGGTTTCATCGGCTTCAAAAGACAAAAAGAAAAAAGAGATCACAAAAATGTTATTGATGAGCCAAAACTTTCTTCACCAATTTCACAACAAAGTTTGAATGAGCAAATGGATGTCATGGATAAACTAGTTTTGTAAGAGCCTATACACCAAGGAGACAGTTTATACACTTCTTTTAGGAGAAGGGAAGGAATTTGCAGCACCATAGCCCTGTGATGAGCCCAAGAAAGATATTGCGGAGCCTTATGTTGAACCACTATTTACAGTAGAAAAGCACAACTAGGCAAACAAGAAGGTAGAAATAGATGGATTCGATCTTATTGATGAGAGGGGAGATAAGCTGGACAATGATGACTATAACAGCCTTTTAGATGAACCAACTATGCTTGTGGACACGTGTGCCATTGCTGCCTCAGATTTAGAAGAGCAAGGAGTTGAAGATAAGGTCCAGTCCTATGTGAAACCACAGCCTCTTGAGGTATCCACTCGAGTTAGGGCGCCATTGTCCTATTATCTTGCTGTACTTTTAGATGAAAAACCTAAAGAAACTTATTGTGAGATTTTTTTTTTCTAATAGAAGACACTTGCAAGAAGAAAGGTCCACATCAAAGTTTGCATTATGGAGGAGCTGATATATGGTTACGCAGTCTAGGTTTCCCCATGTTGCTGATCCTCCCTCATTACAAAACTCGAGGTCAAGTTTTTTCGAACCAGGGAAGAATGATGATTATTGTTAAATTAAAGGCTATAGTATCTTTGTGCTCTGGTGTGACTCCACTTTCTTGAAGGTGTGATGCTTTCAACCCTAGGTGTGGCTCCTAAGAGGCCATTGGTATTCTCTTCTCTCTCTCTCTCTCTCTTTTTCTATATGTTATTTCTTTTTACTGCAGTTTATCTATTAAGGAATCAGATCAGAGCCTTTTGGTCTTGCATCAAAGAGCAATCAATAAACACAACATAGAACCAGAATCCTTGTACTAAAAAAGTCGAGGCCAATTCCTATAAATCACAATATATCTTATTTAATGGTTTCATCCGACTGATTATCCGAGAAATAAAAAGGAAGTCTACCATTCTTAACTCAACTCTGACAAAACCATGCGATTTTTTATTAACTAAAATCAAATCATTGGATCGGAGATACTGTAACACCTTTGATTTTTATCAGTGGTCTGCAACCATCTTGAGAAGCATGCTTGGACTTTTGGACTGATTCATCAAAACAGAGCACCCAAATTCATTATGACAGATCCAAAACATTGGAGTCCACATTCCAATATTTAAACAAATCCAAAACTGATTATGAAGGTTCACAGTGTTGGTATTGTGTAGATTTATATGAGAATATCAGTTATATTCTGTAAATCTTCCATTCATTGTAAATCTTCTTAAAGTGCCAAGATACCATACCTGTAAATAGGTTGAATCAACTCTATATATACAAACAATTTCATTTGTCCCTCACATGAGTTGCGAGAGGAATCTAATATCTTGAAACTCTTAACACATACATGTGTTTCTTTTCCATTATAATACCTGTTGGCCTTATCTCCAAATGCTTTTATCATCACCTGGTTTAACATTCGTAGGGTTTGTAGGTAATGTATGTTTCCCACTGTTGTGCCATAGCTGATTATACCATCATTGGAAGTTGGAACTATGCTCCAACTACTGCAACATTCTGGGACTGGATACATTATTATCCAAGAACTAGATACATTGTGTATGGATTTGTACAAACTTAATGAACCAAAACAATATGTTTTTTTTTTTTTGGCTAATTTTTTTGGTTGTAAAGAATTCATTTATTGACGATAAATGAGTTCATTTTTTAGTTGTAAAGAATTCACTTTTTTAGTTGTTTCCTTTATTGTTGTTTGGGTGCTGCTTTGCTCTTCTTGAGCATCTCTTGTTCTATTTTGTTTTGCCTCTTTATCTATAAAATTACCGTACTTTTTTTAAAAAAACAGTACAAAAGAAAAGGATCACCAGGTGAAACCATAATAAAAGAAACAGGACAAAAATAGCAAGTCTTTAAAAGGACTTGTCAGATATCAAAAAAGATTTTCCAGATCCCCAATTAATGACCACCTTGGAGTCTCCCTCAACAAAACATCCAATCAAACCCATTGATTTGAGTTCACTCAATCCCATCACAAGAACGAAAGCTGTCGCCTGCATAGTTACTCACACACACCCAAAGGGCCACACACCACACAAATAATTTGGCTATTGCAATTTCTAACTATACATTTTTTTGATAATTAACGATTTTATTGAAAAATAAGATGAAAAATAAAATACAACAATGGGGCCCAAAGGCGTCACAGTGTCGCACTAAGAAATCCAGCAGAACATTGGCACTAAAAAATTGTCCAGCCCCACCCCCAATTAGCTAGAGAATCAGCCTTCACATTCCAAGACCGCAAGATATGGGAGAGAGAGGAGTCTAAAGCAACTAGAAGGTCTCGAATCTCATAAATAAAATGTGTGTACTTCGAAGAACCAATGCTATGACCCCCCCAGCCAATAACCACCTTTGTATCTTCCTCAATCAACGCTTTAGAAGCCCCTAATTTTTTAATCTCACAAAGCAAAATCACACGAGTCAAGAAGACCTGCACTAACCAGAACAACAAAGCTGTGGAAGTCTCTCACAACTCCGTCAAATCCTGCCGGTTCTGGGTTGCCTTTCAAGGAACCGTTAAAATTGAGCTTAAGGGTGCCAGGAGGAGGGGCAGCCAATCCATGAGGATCCTATCTCCCAAGGAAGTGTTGGCCCAGGATCCTAACTATGCATTGAAAACTGGTTGGCCTAGGATTGCCAATAGAAGACTCTTCAGAATTGAGTTTAACTACACCAACTGGCAGAGGGATCCACTGCAACCCACCTTTCATTTGCCAAGAGGATCTAGGATATACACATGAAGACCAATCCTTCAATAAGTCATTGAGAGAAATGCCATGGAACTCATGTGATACTAATGACCAACTTGGCATCCCATATAGAATAAAGTTAGCCACCTCCAAGTATTCCTTTTATTATTATTTTTAAATCTTAAAAAATTCTTCTATTTCTTTCTCTTCAAATCCCCCAACAAACCCCATGAATAACACCACCCCAATAAATTTTTCCACGTGGATCCCATGCCATTCATTGGTAGACAAGATCAGCTAAATGACCTGGCATAACTCATGACAAATCAAATCTTGAAACGAAATAATTCCAAATGAGCTTTGAAAAAGCTAAGTCCCAAGAAATACCAGAATTGGAAACAAATAAAATGTCAGCTACCAAAGATTCCTTTGGAGAGGAAATGCAACGTAGTTTTGGAAATTATTCTAATAGGGTTGAATTACCTCACCATAATCTTTTAAAATCTAATTTGACTACCATTTCCAAGCACAACTTGGTACGATGAAGAAATGTAGGACAAAGGCTAAGAATGTGTTTCCAAAATAAAGAAAGGAAGGAGTTCAACAATGGATTACAGTCCCATCCATTTACATCCAATCTGTACTTATTGAAAATCTAGGATTACCATAAACTATCCCATTTGGTAGCAAATCTCCAAAGCCATTTCCCAAGAAATGCCAAATTCCACTCATGCAACCTTTCAAGTTATCAAATGTTCCTTTTCACAACCTTTCTCTTATAAGAAATTTCTCTGATATTACTCAATTTTCTTTGTGACTTTAACCAGCATTTTAAAAATGGGCATGTAATAAACTGGGATGTTAGCTAATGATGCTTTAATTAAAGTAATCCTTATCCCCAAAGAGATGTATGATCTTTTCCAACATGACATATTTTTTCCACCCACTCAACCACAGGATCCCAAAAACCCACACTTCGATAATGACCACCAAAGGGAAGACCCAAATATCTTATCGTCCATGCCTCCACTTTACAACCAAGCATATCAACAAATCTACTTATACAATATTCTCTCACACCAATCCCAACCAAGCTTGATTAAACATGGTGGTTATTCTTATGCAAGAATGACTAACATAATAGAATAGTTATACTTAGCATTTGTCCCTTCTCCTTCCATTTGCTGTTTAAAATTTGTTTTCCTTCACCCTTTCACCCTCTTCTTCTGTTTGATGAGTATCAGGAACATCTATTAGTAATTTGTCAGGCGTGGATGATGATGGATAAACACAAGGACGTAACCTGTGTTGTAATGGCTCAAGAGACTCAAACAAAACCAGTGCAAGTTATTGTTCAAGGTCCAATTGTAGCATTGCTTGTGTTTTGATAGAAATCGGAAATGTCGCTTTTGTCATATAGGCGTTATAAACATGAATAAACCCAAAGTGCATGTTCTATTTAAGGTATGATGTTATCTTTGCTTGTGTCTTAGTCATTTATTTGTGAAATGGATTCCCTTCATGTAATTAGGTGGGTTGATGGTGAAGCTTTATTGGTATATTTTAAGAGATGGAAGTGAAGAATTCTTGGTTATGCACAAATCTCTGTTATGTCTTTCCCTGAGCCAACAAAGTGCTATTGCTAAAATAGTTTACCATACCATGGGCAGAGGTTTCATGTGCAAGTAAGGTGAATGATGAGGCTGCCTGTCTAGGATTCTTTTTTCTATAGTTCTTCATATTTATTTTTGTTAACTGATACTTGTAATGAAAAAGGCTAGATATATATTCCATGTGGAAGAATCACATAATCTTCAGTTTTGTAAAAGTTTGTTAATCACAGATGTCATCTTTCCACTAGAGTCATTGTGTCTACAATTTTCTTCATTGAAGCTTGTATCTCACAGCTCTTCATCTATGCTTTTGCAGAGGATGATGATAGTGGAAATACAGTTGAAGTTGTGCCAGATATTCGGCCTACAGTTAAGGCTGCTGCTCTATCACAGATGGAGGCAGCAATAGATGCCTTATCACGAGAACTGAGCAAACTACGGACAGGAAGGGCATCAGCAGGTACGTTGCTGTGGTTTAATTCATTAATGGTTTTTGAGCATCTGGTAGTCTAATTCTATTGAGTGATCATTTGGAAAATGTCTCTACAGGAATGCTTGACCATATAATTGTAGAAACTAGTGGTGTAAAGATGCCCTTGAGTCATGTTGCTGTTGTTTCTGTCATAGATTCGCAAACCCTCTCAGTAACACCTTATGATCCAAATGTAATTCACTATAACTTTTCTATGACTATGTTTTATTCTTATTAGCTGTACATGCTTCTTGTCTTCGTATTTCATTATTTATTTTCTTTGCCCCTGTTGGTACATATGCTGTATATATTTTCCTTGGAATCTGATATTATTATTGCAATCAGATCCTTCATTGTGACATTTGAATTTTAAGCTTGTAAGTTTTACCCTATTAATTAGAGTGCTTACATCAATTAAGAAGACTGAAATGCAGTTCACAATTAATCAGTAAAGGGAAAATTTTTCTTCTCTTTGATACTTGGCTCCACAGTAACTCATTTTACATGGAAGTTCACTAGGACAGTTCTACTGGAATATGCCAAAGATCAAACCCTTTTTTGATACTTGAGTTGTTATCAAGAAATTATGCACCCTTATGAAGTGTCCGTTTGCTGCAGGCCCTAAAAGAGTTAGAACATGCCATTGTTTCATCTCCTTTAGGTTTAAATCCCACAGTGGAAGGACAAAGATTGACAGTAGCTATCCCACTGTAAGTTTTTGTTCCATTTAAACTCAGTTTTTGCAGCTCAAGTGCTTGCCCAAGTGGAGCTCATTTACCAAAAATAGCTATCACTAGAATTTGGGCCTGACACAGAAGCTGGAATTTAGTTTCAAATAAAGCACTTGAGCTTCTTAGTGCAAGTTGAGTGAAGCATATTTCCTTTCCCAAGGTTTTCCTAGTAGACTACTATTCTCTTTGCTGATTGAGTTCTTTTGATGCTTTATTGTGGTTTTTATTTTCAGATTGACTAAGGAAACTATGCAGGTGAGTTCATTCTAGATTATGTCCCCTTTTCCCATGCACTTTCTTTTTCTTCTTGCCTATGTAACCCTTTCAATGCATCACTGGTTTCATATCAGGCAATGTGTAAGGTGGTTGCCAAATCTTCTGAAGTTGTTAAGCAAAGTATAAGAAGGGCACGTCAAAAGGTATGGCCATGGAGAAATATATATTATTGATTTTTAGCTTCTGTTTTCGTGTGGCTACAAATCATGAACATAAAATCATTATCTATAAAAAAAAGATGTGAATAAAAACAATCCATGATGCCACAGCAATGAGGATTGGTTCAAAGCAGGATTATCTGTTTTCTTTCACTTTCATAGCCTATTTGATCTACTATATTATTGGTTTTATATATACAAATATCACATGCAATGGGCCTAGGATTTGATGCAGACATTAAAGACCAAGACCCAACCAAGTGGGTCTTGGTCGATCCATACACGGAGAGTTATGGAGGATACATGTTCTATTATCACATGGAGTTGTTGGAGTTTTTATTAGAGTTAATTTATGTCTTTTCTTAGTTATTTTCTGTTTTAATGAGTTCAGGATGTAGGTATTGTTTTAGTTTTTGATTTTCAGCATTATAGGGATAAGACCTTGTTGCCAAGGGTATTCTAGTAATTTTAGTGAATCAACAAATCAAAGTGGGGCCCTCTTAGAGTACTGGTTGAAATCCTCTAGAAGGGCTTGGTTTTTGGCAGTTTTTGTTTTTAGAAAGTCAATGTTTTAGTAGTTTTGAGTTTAAGAAAGTCTTAGGTAGAGTAATTTAGGAGTTTCTAATTTGGATTCTTGTTGTTTTCTTGAGTTTGTGATCGTATATATAGGGTTGCACGTTTTTGTATTAGGATACAATGAATGATAAGAATTTTTTTAGAGAACACACAGTCACACACAGCTGGGTCCTTCTCTTCCAACTTGCGATGAGTTTTCCATGGTGAGACTTCATGGGTCCTAGGTGAGACCCTTGAATAGTTAAGGTGAGGCTCCTTATTTTTCTTTCCTACTTCTTCCTTTCCTTCTAATTTTTTTAGGGTTTTATTCCCCTGTAAGTCCCCTATCTGTCCCTTAAAACTCCACTTAATTTTCTTTAGTCTTGATCAAAGAACCCTCTTTGGTTTTTAGACAAGCTCCATTAAAGAACCTTGCTGACCTGATATAACATTAATTACATATACTTGTCAGAATGACCTCAAATTTGGTATGGAGATCACTAGTAGATGTTAGAATCCACCTTTTATAAAATTCTGACGTCTTAGGGGTATTTTGGTAATTTCTTGGGTCTGATTATAAATTCTAGAATTGTCCATCTTGGGTTCTTTACATTTTTTTCCCATCTTTTGCATCTCTTATCCCCTTCTAATCACTTTAATCCCTCTCTTTTTTTTGAGAGGTACAAATGTAATTTATTGAAAATGAAGATAAGTACAGAAACATAATAGCACCAGAATGGTGATATAAAACATATAAAGAAGCAAACAAGCATAATAAGGACTACAAGAATCAAGAAAATCCAACCCCAGTGCAATACACCCTACAATTCCTCCTGCCATATTGCCTTCCACCCCGAGTCCTCATAATCCTCCCACAATAACCCATTCGAAAAACATATTGTATATGAATAGAACCAAATCGCTCTGGCCTCCAAGATTTTCCTCAAAGATCCTACTATTCCGTTCCTTCCAAAGCCCCCAACAAATGGCTCCTGGTAAGGTATGGCAGATGGAAATGAGAAAACCCTCAAAACCACTAATCCACCACCCCGGGATTAGTTCATTAAAAGCATTTGGGAAGATCCATGAAATTTTAAGTTGGAACAGGAAAAAATCTCATACTCCTTTTGCCATAGAGCAATGAATAAAAATATGATTTAATGATTCTTCCTCCTCCATGCATAGAATTCACCTATTTACCAACTTCCAACCTCTACTCTTCAAATGATTGAGGGTAAAATTTTTATCCAAGAATGTGGTCCAAAGAAAAAAAGACACTTTAGAGGGGATCTTCACATTCCTATTAACTCCTCTTTCTTTTAAATTTGTAATTGCTTGTGTGTTTCAATTTCATTATTGGTTTCATTAAACCTTTCCTAACCTTTTGCATCGTTATAAATTATGCTGTGATTAATCTTTAACTCTCTTCATTAGTGTTATTTTGTCCCCATCCTTGAGTGGAAACCTTTCCTAGTATCTTTGTGGGCCAATAACCCACAGGTAATCAGCTTATCACTAGGTTGTCTTGCATCTATTTTGGTATTAGAGCTAAGTTCTTCCTAACTAGGCTTTCAAAAGCTAGGTTTCCATCTTATGTTCACCATGATCCCCAGGAAGGGTTTAAGGCCACCAAGATTGGACAAATATTAATGGCTGCTTGGACATCATTGTAAGAATTCTCTTGAAGCTGGAGTATATAAGATACAATGCATCATTGATGATCTGGAATGGGATGAAAGGCATAGATACCCTACTGATGTCTACTACCTCATTCTCTAAGAAAAGAGTTGACTAATCTATGAAAGGATCGATGAGCTTGGTTGGTATCATAAGAAAGAGAAACTAAAAAAGGAGATTATTTGTGAATATGATGACCTCAAGGAAAACTTCAAGAGGCTTTGAGCAAATTCGAATTGAAATGTAGGCATCCATTGTAAAGTCTACATGTGCAAAGCCAAAGAAGTGTGAAATAGAGCAAGACACCGATCCATCAAGTGAAGGAGAGAAGTCTAAGAACATCATAAATCAACTGCATTCGAATAAGAGAAATTGGAGGAGGAAGACAATCTTAAAAGTGAGCATGAAGACCTCCATGATGATGGTGATGAAGGTTTTGTTCTAACTAGTGATGAGTTGTCTGATGAGCCAGTGGTGATCATTGATGAGTCTCCTAGTTGCTGTCCTAGTTCGTGACCAACCAGCCTATGAGAAGCAAGTACAAATCAAGGAAGAGATGCGTACATGAGCTAGAATCGAAAGAGGAGAACTAGGAGTACTAGGGGATCTTAGTACTATGGGATCTTTTCATTACCAGCTGCTTGCAAGATGAGAGGTCTACATCAGGACATGCTTTATGGAGGATGTGGTTTGTGGTTAATCAGCTCGAGCTTTCTAATGTTGCCAATCCTTTCCCACTACAAAACTCGAGGATGAGTTTTTTTTGAAACATGAGAGTTTGATGCGGACATTGAAGACCAATTGGGACCCAGATGGGTCTTGGTTGGGTCCACACATGGAGAGCTATGGAGGACATGTGTTCTCCTATCACATGGAGTTGTTGGAGTTTTTATTAAAGTTAATTTGTCTTTTCTTAGTTATTTTCTGTTTAAATGAGTTTAGGACATAGGTGTCATTTTAGTTTTTGATTTTGGGCATTTTTCAAGGGATTTTAGTAATTTTAGTGAGTTAACAAGTCAAAGTGGGGCCCTCTTAGAGTGCTGGCTGAAATCCTCTAGAAGGGCTTGATTTTTGGCCATTTTTGTTTTTAAAAAATCTTTGTTTTTAAAAAATCAAGGTTTTAGTAGTTTTAAGTTTAGGAAAGTCTTAAGTAGAGTAGTTTAGGAGTTTCTAATTTAGTTTTTTATTATTTTCTTGAGTTTGTGAGCCTATATATGGGGCTACACGTTTTTGTATTGGGAGACAATGAATGATAATAATTTTTTTTAGAGAACACACACAACCGGGCCCTTCTCTTCCAACTTGCAATGGGTTTTCCATGATGAGACTATGGATCCTAGGTGAGACTCCATAACCAGGTTTTTCTTTCCTACTTCTTCCTTTTCTTCTAAATTTCCTTAGGGTTTTATTCCCCTATAAGTCCCCTCTCAATCCCCCAAAACTCCTCTTAATTCCCCTTAATCTTGTTCAAGTTCTTGATCAAAGAATCCTCTTTGGTTTTAAACAACCTCCATTAAAGAACCTTGCTGACCTGATAAAACATTAATTACATATACTTGTTAGAATGACCCCAAATATGGTATGGAGATCACTCATAGACATCAGAATACACCTGTAAAATTTCATAAAATTCCGATGTGTTAGTATAGGCATTTTGGGGGAAAAAATTAGGTGAAAACGAATCTCGTGAGAACTGTGCAAACAGCAACAGGGTGCAGACACATCAGCGCCAAAAAGTGATAAGTGCCCCCCCAAAAGTGTAAATCACTTTTCTGTACTGATGCGT
>JAOXJP010175719.1:0-12572 GCA_025762735.1 Platanus orientalis
CTTGAAAGGAGTATCGTAACATGTAGGATAGAGAAGAACAATTGAATTAAAAAAAAAAGGTAAAGAAAATTAGCTTCTTATATCCCCGTGTGATTACACCTCAAGTATGAATACAATCATCTACAAATCATAGCATGCTGTACTCCACCACACACCCATATTCTCAGCTTCACATAGATGAATGGATGAATATTCTGATACAGCCAGAAGCATAATTCCAAAGAAATTAAGATCAGGACATAGGTCCAAGTTTAAACTTTAAAACGGAAGAGAATTATACGACCGTAGTCAAAGATTTGGCAGAAATCTGGG
Source organism: Platanus orientalis (assembly GCA_025762735.1). NCBI lineage: Eukaryota > Viridiplantae > Streptophyta > Magnoliopsida > Proteales > Platanaceae > Platanus > Platanus orientalis. Next base: position 313 of record JAOXJP010175719.1, read on the forward strand.
TGGTCTGTCCATGACAACCATACTAATATCATTAAATCTTGGTACTGAAGTTGCCAAATATTACTAGAGAACTAGTCATATTTGTGTATTGAATTCTATCTGATGGCCCTATGGCCCCCAACAAAGTTTAGGGTGGCCAAAGACGGGAGGAAGCTCTTTAATGTAGGAGCATATTTTGTAAAGAAAAAGAAAAAGAAAAGAGAGGACCATGAATAGCCTCTACATGTGGTCCAGTAGAATAGATTTTAATTTTTTGTTTTAAGGGTTTTCTATAATTTGCTTAAGTTTAGGGGGGGTCCTTGTAATAAGGCAAATTTGCCAATGGGTAGAATAAGATTTTACTTTATATGGTTTTTCATCTTTTTATGGATTGTCACCTCAATCCATGAGACCCACAATATGAGTTGCAAGATATTTCTAATATTCTTTAAGATTTTGGAGAATATTTTGAGATATTTTCTCCAAGATTATGAATAATATTTTGGGAGATTGTTTAAGATCTTGTGGGACCCAAAATATCTTGTTTGTCAAGTAAGTAAAGTCCATTTAGTTAAATATTTTAATTTAGTAGGATTCTCTCTTTTTTTATATATAAAAAGTTTAGGAATTAACGTCCTTAGATTATAGGGATTTTATTTTATTTTATTTCATTGTAAGCCTATTTAAAGAGGCACCCACATATGAAATAAAGTAGTTGAAGATGAATATTTGAAAAGAAAACACATGTGTGTTGAAGTGGGTGTGGCATCCCAAGTTCTCTCTCAAAACCTCACATGAGGTGAACTTTTCTTTCCTTTTCTCTCTTCTTTCTTCTCTTTTCTCTCTTTCTTTCCTATTTCTTCTTTCTCTAAAATCTCTACAGAAAACAGCTCCTCCTTGGCTATTATACTGCATCAAATTTGGTATCAGAGCTTCCGGTTTTTTTTAGCTAATTTCATCTATTTGAATCTCGAGAATAGTTGATATTATCACTACATTTTCTCTTCCTTCTAGGACAATCTTCAGGATCAAAATTAGTGGTCAATTTGAAGACAACTTGATCTCTCAAGATTGAGCTTAAAAGATTCTCCAGGAAGAAGCAAATTTAAACTTTTGTTGGCATTAGGAGGGAAGATTCATACTTTACTTTGATCATGGCAGCTTTATGGATGCAACTGATTGCAAAATTAGTCCCTTAAAGGACAATACAATCATACTTGGAAAACCTTGGATCAAAAGAAGAAGAGCTAGCTTCATTCCAGAGAAATTGTTATTACCTTCATCATTGGAAGAGTTCGTTATTACCTACCTGTTAAGCCCCAACAACCCTCTGCCAAGATGCCATCAACTGTGGAAGAATCTACACATAAAGAGGATCATTCCAAGGAGCATAAACAAGTGAAAGGGCCTAAAGCCATGAAAGATCCACTCCAAGAAGACCAACCAATTAAAGATTTTTCTACTTCTCAAGATGACCAACCAACTGAGAACAAGGTTGAAAACAAGGGAACAAACAAAGAAGAGACAAAGTGTTACCCAATGAGGAATGTGAGCCACAAGATTTTTATATTATGCCTTATTCTCAGGTGTCATTGAAGTTGTTGCCCATGCAAGCTGAAGACCATGAAGAGGAGGTGTTCATCCTTCAATTTGATAATTCTACCTCTTCAATTTCACGGTCGAACTTCTTACAACCCGAGAAGATTAATGCAGGAGCATATTTTGTAAAGAAAAAGGAAAAATAGGACAATGGATAGCCTCTACATGTGGTCCAGTAGAATAAATTTTAATTTTCTATTTTAGGAGTTTTTTATAATTTGCTTAAGTTTAGGGGGGTCCTTGTAATAAGGCAAAGTTGCCAATGGTTAGAATAAGATTTTATTTATATGGTATTTTTATCTTTTTATGGGTTGCCACCTCAGTCCTTGGAACCCACAATATGAGTTGCAAGATATCTCTAATATTCTTTAAGATTTTGGAGAATATTTGAAAGTATTTTCTCCAAGATTATAGATAATATTTTAGAAGATTGTTTAAGATCTTGTAGGAACCGAAAAATCTTACTTGTCAAGCAAGTAAAGTTCCTTTAGTTAAGTATTTTAATTTAGTAGGATTCTCCTCTTTTTTTTTTATAAAAAGTTTAAGAATTAATGTCTTTAGATTGTAGGGATTTATTTTATTTTATTTCATTGTAAGCCTATTTAAAGCATCAGAGCTTAGGTACAACAACTTAGAGAGTGACTAAAGTTGGAATGACATCAGGGCTGACACATCAATGCCAAAAAGTGAAAAACATCCCCCAAAAAAGTGTATCACTTTTTCGGTGCTGATGTGTCAGCCCTAATGTCATTCCAGCTTTAGCCAGTCTCTAAGTTGTTGTACCTAATCCAGTCTCGAAGATTACATGTCAAAGCAGAAGGGTAAAGATCAAGAAGATGACAAATTGGCAAATTAGATATACCCCATGGAAGACAAGAGAGCCGGTCTCCCTGACAAGAAGATGACAAATTGGCAAATTAGATATACCCCATGGAAGACAAGAGAGCCGGTCTCCCTGACCTAGCAGCTAGGTGCAAGACACCCATCCCATCTTACCCACCAAAGTTAGAACACAGCAGCCACAGCTGTGCATGGGAACTGGCTCAATGGGATCATTTTCCCTACCCATTGGCAGTTAGAAATACAAGAACAGTCCACACCAACCTATTGAAAAGATAGTTATGTTCGCCAAATCAAGTAATTTTGGACAGATAACCATTGCAGGACACCCAATGGAGGGTCTCAACCTTCCTGAGTGTGTGGGGGAAGTGCACAAGGTAAGATTTAACACAAGATCATAGATTCATCATAGAATGGTTCAGAGGTGTGTACCATAATCCCAGGAACTGCAGGAGGTACTCTCCTCTTAAGCATTGTTAGTGTGTATTTTGCGATGGTCTCAGGAGACGCCCTCTCTTTGTGTTCAGCTCCAGGGGTTACCATGCTGGGCTTAAGCAGGATTCCTTCAAATACCACATTATTTTCGGCCAAGTAAAAGAAGACTTCTGACCACACTTTCTCGGCCACCTCAAGTGTCCTCTCAATTGGGTGGTCTCCGTCAAGAAGAATCTCAGGTTCCACAATCGGCACAAGACCATTATCCTGCATAGGAAATAATAGTAATGGCAAGGATCAAAATTTGAGCGTAGATTAGTCCTAAATTGTGCAATGGGGACTCCTGATCCTTGTTCCATAAAAATAGAACTGTCCCAAAGTTCCTACTGAGAAGCAGAATACTAAAGCCTTATTTTAACACAAATTATGATATAACTTTTTTTGCCTTGAGTTCTAAACATTTTGATCTTACTCACGCAGTAAAGTAATTGGGAAAGAGAAGGCATACCTGAGAAATAGCAGCATAGCGTGCAAGGCCCCATGCAGCTTCTTTAACAGCTAAAGCAGAAGGACCACAGGGGATGCTAACTACAGTCCGCCTGGGAATTTTGATAATCATATGCATCGGTTAAAAATAAAATGTTTCAGCACATAAGTTTTTAAAAGTAAAAAAGATAAACTTGAAAAAAAAATGATGGACTGTATTTCACATTGATCGAGAAACTGATAATAGGTCCAAAGTAAGCATTATTTGGTTTGAAAGTGCAAAAGACACGGAATGAGACTTACCATTTGGCAAAACGAGCACCTTGCTTGTAGTATTCAGCAGATCTTGAGGCCAATCCATCTAATCCTTGGCACCAAGATTCATTGTTTGATCCAGGTAGGGGAACCAAACCCTTATAACAAAAGTACACCAATATGGAAAATCACTCACTACACCACTAACATATAGTGGCAACAATCTTGTATGGAAAATAATAAGACAGAACAACATCACAAGGAACATGATCAATTATGCCAGAATACCTTATCAACTTTAATGCCGGGCACAATTTTCTCCTCACACAAGCAATCCACGAACTTCTTTCCATCCGTTGTTGACTGATAAAGTGTTTCCTCGAAAAGAATGGCACCCGATATATATTCACCGAGACCAGGAGTGGTCAGCAGAAGCTGTCTATAAGCTTGTCGGTTGGATTCTGTGTTGTCCAAGCCAATGGATGCTAGCCTCTTCCCACAGGTTGCATTTGATTCATCAATGGCAAGGATACCACGTCCAGGAGAAGCAATAGATTTCTATAACATATAAGCAGGAAATGAAAACATTTAGGCACAAGATCCGGGTGAAAAAAATAAATAGATAAAAAATCTTAAAAATTTATGAAGAAGATTGGAGAAATTCTTCGCAAAATACTGAATGCCTATTAGCTTTCTCTCAAAAACCACAGTTGAGGTCTGCTTGATTCATATGGAAACCAATTAGAAAGCGTATTTGGTAAGATTCACAGAATCTTTCTTATTCTTTTTTACACTCATCTTGCTTCTCCAGCAATTTTTCTTGCACTCTTATATTAAATCTTGCTTATAGCTATAGGATTATATATGAAGTCAGATTGAAGGATCAAAGGTATAAAATCAAGGGCAGTACAAAGAGATTGAAAGTGGATCAGTAACAGAACAGAAGTTGCCCACGACATAATAAAATAAAGAAATCTCAAATATCAAATCATACTAACCACAATGACATTTAAAAAAATTCAAATAGACAATTGGATCAAAAAATAAACTTAACAAATGCAAAAAAAAAATTCGAAAGTTCTGCTGTCTAAAACCTACCCTTCAGAAACTAGAAGATCAATATAATGAGAAGGAAAGATAAGAAAGAAAAAACAGATGCTGGATCACTTTAAAAAATCATCAATTCTGTCAAATCACGCAAAAACATTAGGATCCAAGTAATCTCAAATTGAATGAAGAATCTCAAACAACTGAGGACTGTTTTAGAGAACATGAAACGATATGCAAACAGATCAAACCGCATGATACAAACTCCAACACCCCATATCAATTTCAAGAAAAGATACATACTTCGAGTGGAGAAAAAGAAAGAGAAAAACAAAAAACAAAAAATCAGTCAAATAGAACAAGAACACTCAATAAGCCTAAAAGATCACGAATTTCGGCCATTTTTCAACACAGGCAATCAAAATACAGAACAACCTACAATCAAACCATCCAAATAACATATATTACAACAACAAAAACTATTCATAACTTAAACAAAAATCAATATAACAATCTAAAAAATTTAAAAATCCACCAAAAATAAGAGTCACTGTTGATCCTATCGAAACGAAACAACACCATCATCATCAACAACAACAACAACAACAACAACAAAACCTTGTCCCAACAACTCGGGATCGACAAAGGAAACGAAACAAAACCCTAAAAAAATAGGAGAAAGGAACTGACGGCGGTTTGAACGAGTTCGTCGGTGTAACTGGCTCGGATCGGGAGAGAAACACGGCGGGAACCTAAGCAAAGAGACGATCCACGGCTTTGGGTGAAGGACTGTTGGCCGATCCACTGGGAAGAGGAGGCGTTGAGCTTCACCAAACTTGCAGACGCCATGGATTCTTCAACTGTAACTACCAAGCAGATCGAGAAGAGATCTCTCTTTTGTTTTCCCTTCTCCTCCTTCGCGGCTCTCTCTCTCTCTCTCTTTCCACAAAGTCTCGATTAAAATAGGAAAACGTCCTTCTCGGGGAGTCCGCAACGAAGTGGTAATGAGACAGCGAAGCGGCAATTACTAAACACTCCTTCTTGTGATAATTTAGATGACTAAAATGCCCCTCATAGGTATTTGTCTACTTGAACCATTTGGTTCACTTAGGGAGGGAAATGGGTCCAGCTAAACATGGTATGGGTTAGACTTGATTTCAATGAACGAGGCTGTTGATCTGTTATTTATTGAGGAATAAGGTTCTGTCCAGGATGTACCATTCGCCCCAAAACTCAGTCGAGTTATTTGACTTGGCTGAGTTCCTAGCTGACCAAGTGCCAAAACTCGGATGATATCAATAATCGGGTCATTCGAGGTACATCTTGGTTGAGTAACTAATTTTCAGTCAATTATATCATTTTAATCCATTGTCTATATTAATTCCTAAAGACAAACAGTAATAACTAATTTTAAAATTTTGAATCGAACAGTCGATAACTAAGGACGAGTTACTGATAACTTGGATCGGTATACTTTCAAGTCATTTGACCGATCTGAGTTTTTAAACATGTTTCGTAGCATCTTTTGTTTTGAGTGCCATCTAACATTACAGCTCTCAAGAACAAGATCTGATCAGCTCAAGCTGAGCGCTTGAGCATACTACATGAACAAAAATCATGGGAACCCTGAGGGCTATGGTAGTTGTGAAGGATCATGTCTCAAGAAGCAAAGGTCTTGGATTCGAATCGCACCCCTTTGGGATCACTTGTTCGGGTACACAAAAAAAAAAAAAACTGATTTATTTAGTACATGAGAGAAGCATTTAGTCAAGTGCTAAAAAGCCTGGATACCTCGGCTAAAAAGAACATAAAAAAAAAAAAAAGTTAATGCCTTTTTGTGGATCTTTCTTGGGATTTTTGTGTGCATGGAACATGTTCAATAGCTTGATCTAACTATTGAAGCTCAAGAATTAGGAGCACAATTTTGAAAACCAGATCACCCGTAGGTTTTACCTACCGTTCTGGTGGGCGAGCTCCGTGCTGGAATGGAAGCAAGAAGTGTTATAGAGTTTGAGATTCGCACGTGAAAAATGTTTTCAGTGGTCGACGCACGTGACATACCAACAAACAACAGGCATGTGCGCACGTGATCTTAAAAATAATGAAGCACAAAACAATCTCGAGATTTGTGTTGTAAGGGCGTTTTCGTCGACGCCGAAAATGTTGATGGGTACCCTTTCTTCCTTTGGTTGTGGATGAGAGCGGCCGAAAAGGTTTTTTGGTTATTGGTTAGGTCATTAGCCGTCTCATTCCACCTAACCTCTCTCTTCATTGTGATTCACTCCCCTTCCATTTGGACTTTTGCACAACTACATATATCACTATGATGCACCTACATTTTTTTAGTGGGCCCCCAATATAAAGCTATCTCATCAGCGATGTGTGTATGCGTTTGTGTTTTTTTTATGATTGGGCTTGAATCATATCAACGTCACAGGTATTTTATTGAATGTGTGACACGATGGTTCAGATAAATATAAAATTTTAGAGTTGTCAATGAATCGAACTAGTTAATTTTTTGGTTCAGCTGAACTCATCATGAGCTGTGAGCTTGGGTCTTATTTGAAGTTTACATAGCTGTGCCTAAACCTCCTATTATGCTAATTTAACTAATATATAATTATACGATTGTCAATAAGGCCAATTAGTTGTTATTAAAAAGGATGTTCTGTCCAGGATTTGGTGTCTAGGATGGTGTGCAGGACACCATGGACCCTCTCATATGAAATAAAATGCTTATTCGATGTTCAAAAAATACATCACCCACCCATTTTATTCCATATGATGTCCCCTGGTGTCATGGACATAAATAAAATCCTGGACAGGACATCATTTCCGTGTTATTATTGTTTTGGTTTTTGGCTGAATGAGTTAAGCTTGAGTTTTGCTTTAAGTTGTATAGTTAAGCTGAAACTGCTAACTAAACTAGTTCAACTAAGCAAACTAGGTTTTGTCAACGGTCAAATATGAATCAGATATAGGCATATCATATTTGTATTTATTCATTTAATCGAATATTAGATCGAATTCAAATATTTTGTGGATAATTAAGAAAAAATTAAAGACCTAGGTATTATAGAGATAAAAGACAATTGATAGATCAACGATGAAATGAGGAACTGGTTGCTGGGAGCTTTCTTTCATACAAATTGGGAATGAGAGATGAGAAATGGGTTAAGATTAAGGATATAGTAATCATATGTTGTATTATACATAACATGTCGTACAACATAAATATTAATTCAACGGATTCAGATATTTAGTCGAATAGTCAAATCAGACATAGAATCATTCTAATTGAATATTAGCAGATAGAGTATGAATCAAATATAGATAATAATCACATAATTGACAACCCTAAAGCAAACCTAAGCCAAGCTATACTAAGCTTAGTTAGTTAGTCCGCCACTTTTTCATATGGTTTACAAATTTTATCTATCCTGCCACTTTTTTGTCCACGTGTTGTCCCACACCATTCAGGACACTGTCCTATGCACCATAACCTGAACAGAACATTTGCTCTGTTTTTTTTAATTTGGTGCCTTCTTTGGACACCTATTTTTTGTTTGTGAAATGAGCACTTTTTTGATACTTTTGGTCTTATACACACTACTTGTTAGCTTGTAGTGTAGTCACACATTTGATCACACTAATTTTGGTCATAGAAAATTTGCTCATTTTACAATGAACATGCTTTGTGACCCTTTGTGACCATGCCACATGTTGACACATGGGTGTATAAGGTTAAAGGTGTAAAAAAAAAATTCAAATAAAATGGTAGACCCTTCACCAAAATAAAATAAAATAGTAGACCCAAAAAGACACCAAATAAAGAAATACATCACCTGTGCATGTGGTATGGTCACAGAGACTAACAGACAATTTATGGTGACAGAACATTTGTTTGGTTTTACAAACAAGAGAAAATGTTCTGTCCAGGATTTTGTATGTCCTACCATATCCTCTCACCACAGGCTGACATGTGATTTTTTTTTTTTTTTTAAATTGAGAACAAATGTTCTTTTCAGGATTTTATGTCCTACCAAGTCCTACAAACAAAGGCCAGGTGCATAGGGTTAAAACTATAAAATTATATTTCAAATGAAAAAACAGGAACCCATAAAAAATGGGGTTCAAAGAATTAAAACCCTAAAAAAAAGTTTTCCAAATGAACATTTGCTCCCAAGTTGAAAGAGAAGGCACCAAATTTAAAAAAAACCATCACGTGTTAGCCTTTGGTGAGAGGGCACAATAGGACATACAAAATCCTAGATAGAACATTTCCTCCCTTTTGAATTTGGTGCCTCTTTTAAATAAGAAGCAAATGCTCATTTGGACACTTTATATGGTTATAACCTTATACACCCCATTTTTTTTGTATGAAAACCGTTTTTTCATTTCTAACCATAAATACCTTGAGCCTTTGTGGGTAGGACATGGTAAAACATACAAAATTCTAGAGTCTGGACAACACATTTGTTCCCACATGCATGTCTAAGGGCATGTTTGGTTAGAAATAAAATAGAGGAAGTGAAGTGAAATTAAATGAGAGAAAATAACAAAGTAAAGTGAAGTTGGGTTTTCCAACTGTTGTTTGGTTGAAAATAAACCTATGGAAAAAACAGTATTTGAGAGAAATAGGGCTTTTATGAGATAGTTTGCCTTCTTGTGGAGAAATACCCAAATTGTGGAGACTTCTTTATAATAGATGAGGAGTGTTGTAGGCAAAAAACTCCTACCAATCAAATGCGGTCAGGTGTCAAATCTAGATTAGGTAAAACCATGGAATGATCTACTCCAAACTAAGCCTAACTCTAAATTGGTTTGTTCCAGATTAGAGTAGTCAAAGCTAAATCTAAACACCATATAAATCAAACCAGATTTGAGGCATCCCGACACATCAACTACATGATGATGTATATTTAAAACACATCAAGCTACGTGATCTTGGTGTAACCCACACCACAGATTCATACTTGAGTCAAAGATACGATCACCCAAATATTCACCTACGAGTCTAACTCCATCAACTCATCCAGAAAAGGTCAAAACAGTTCAAATTCAATACCATCTCAACTTCCCAAGATTCCATGGATAAGGTTGAGATCTCAATCCCTAAAAGAGAGGGAAAGGGCCCCATCAAGCTCTATAAGAAGAATTGAACACTTGTTGTTAGGGAAACCTCAACTGCTACCTCTGAAAATCAAGGTAATTCGACTAAACCTCACCCAAATAAATTTAAACCTCACTCACTTGATTGTCGGAGGTCATTCGACAAGTATCACACCAATGCGAGGAGCATTCTCAAGGAAACTCAGTCACATAAAGAAACTAGCATAGGTTGAATAAGATAAAAAAGGACAAGTGAATAAACTCGATTTGACAGTGATGTAGATTTTTACCATCCATAATGAGTAGTTTACATATGAACACAAAACACGTTTTCTTCAACATCTTTTTTCTCTTCTTTAAATTCATTCTTTACACATCTCCAATATAGTTAAAAACCTCAATGAGAATTACAAATGAGTTTTTTATAGATAGTACAAGAATTGAGAAAAGCTTCCCAAGACTTGCACGAATTGAGATGCTGGCAAACCAACTTTGAAGATTGCAGTCCTTGCAAGCCATATTTTTCATTTGTTCTCATTTGTCTCTGGCTTTTCTTGTTTCCTCCTCTCTATGGGAGAAACTGCAACATGATCCATCATCCTCAACTCAAAAGGCAAACATTTTCTCTCATCTATTCCAACGTGCTCTCTGTCATGCTTGGTTCTCAATCTTAACTCTTCTTAAACAATCTTCAATCTCCATATTTCTTTTTCACTGTTTGTTTGTTTTATTTTTATGTCTTCCTCTTTCTGCATCAATAAACTTTGTATGTAGAAGAATGGTCAATTGTTGTTTTCTTTGATCTTGCAGAGTTGATCTCAGTATGTTGTTTTTTATTGTTCACCCAAAAAGAAGGCACATACAAAGTATAACAAAGAACCATTGGAAGCCTATTTTAGTAAGAAAACCAAGAAAATTTACATCAAATGCACCTAAGATCAAATAATGAATAGAACAAATCAGAATATAGTAGAGAAATGGTGAGATCGAAAGGATCAAACCTACAAATATGCATCGGTGGAATAAAAGAATTGAAATCTAGATATGATGACGATGAAGAGACGACAAAATGATAATTGAAGAGGAGTGGAAACTGGTAGGAATCCCCTTAGTGGAATGCCCTAAGACATGTATTGCAAAAAGAGTGAGAAGATGGGGAAGAAAAAAGAAAACCATTATTAGAGGAGAAGAGATAGGAGAGGAGAAGAGAGAGGGGTGGAGAAAACTTATTGAAACATGGTGATAGTCACTAAATGAGAATGGCTGACCCAGCGGCCCTTTTTCTTCTTCCTTTGTTTGAAGGAAAAAAATTAGGTGAGAATGAATTTCATGAGAACCGTGAAAACAGCATCAGGTGCAGACACATCAGCGCCAAAAAGTGATAAGCACCCCCCAAAAAGTGTAAATCACTTTTTAGTGCTGATGCGTCAGCTCCCTAGCACTGTTTTCACAGTTCCCACAAAATTCATTTGCACACAATCCAAGCCCTTGTTCGAATCGTTTTTATCCTGTTTAACGGATTTTGGAAATAAGTATAAAACGATGGAATAAAGCCTGACATGTAAAACGTTTTTATTGAGACATTAATTCCATTTTTAATCAAATGCCACATGGGGCTCTAGTGGAGGGGCGATATCCTTTGCGAAGCAGAAGATATGCGGCAAGTTAAGCTGCAAATGGAAATGCCACACATGTCCACGCGTACGGGAAGGAGGAGAGATGGAGTAAATGCAAGTGACAGAGTTTCATTTACCTTTTTTTTTTTTTTATTCAACTCCAAATCAAAGTGGGCCCCTCATTTTCTGAGTCCCAAGGTTGTCTTATGATTTCCCCCTTCTTCTCGTCGAAGAAGGAAACCCTAACCCCCTCTTCAATTTGGACTCAACCTATACAACAATGTGGAGTTTATTTTCTTTGTGGGGGCTTTTGGCACCTGCACTCAAGAATCCCAACCCTTTTGTGAATGTTTGCAAGGTTTCCATCCACGATATGCAAGTGGGTATTTGAATCTGAGCGATTGGTCTGGTGGGTGTGAGAGGGAAGCCCCTTTGAAATGTGTGAACAATGAGTATGTTAATGGAGAGAAAGATGGGTTCTTACGGATGCCCAACATGAGATTGCCCATAAATCCGCAATCTTTGGCACTTGGGAGTGTGGAAGCATGTGAATTGGCTTGCTTGAATAACTGTTTTTGCACTGCTTATGCTTACAACAATGGTGAGTGTTTTGTTTGGGATGGAAATCTGCTAAACCAGCAACAACTATCAGTTGGTGACAGCAATGGAGGAAATCTCTATCTCAAACTTGCAGCTTTCGAACTTTCGAATTCTGGAGGTAAGAGTAAGGGATCAATTACTGGTGCTATTGTGGTCATTGTTGCAGTGGTTGTTGCCCTCTTGGGCATTGCATTGGTGTTATTCTGGAAATGATGAAAGAAGAGATTGGTTGAATCTTCAAATGCAGCTGCAAAGACTTACAAATTGCGACCAAGAATTTCTAAGAAAAGT
>JAOXJP010175730.1:0-12571 GCA_025762735.1 Platanus orientalis
ACACTATAAAATATGAAAATACTTGAATCAAATAATTGAAACTACTTACTTGACTTAGATGATTGAAAACTTCAATTGACTTGATCAAGGCTAATGTTTAACACTATGTCCTTTAGACAGATTTGTCCCTCGCATTGATGCTTATGGTTAATTCAAACGTTTGCCTCCCAGGATATAATGATCTTCCACACACAGAAGCAACATTACAATCTATGTGTCTGGCGAACCAACTTCGGCCTGTACCCCTCTCGTACACTAACACGGATGCACTATGACACTAATAGCTTGAACAAAAATTGAATGAATGAAATGATGGAGAGACCACTTATTTATTGATTTTTTTTGTCTGTTTAGAACAGGTATAGAGACACAACCTTTGATGTTCTAATAGACACAAGTGACCAATAGTTGCAATTCAGTGGCCAGCTACACATCCATACGGAACAAACACGTGTGAAAATGGATGATTTTAGAAACACCTACATATCCGTATGGAATGGACATTTGTTAATAGGTGTGATTTAATAGCCACATGTGTGTCTATTCGGTCTAACAGTCTCCAAGGACATAACTGTAAAACTATATGAATAGACACACCCTTATAAGGGCAAAACTATAAAACATGTTCAGAGAAACATGTCCCCACAGGTATAACCAATTCTAGAGAAAGAAAAAAAGAAAAAAATAGTAATAAAAATTATATTTATTTTTTTCTTATTAACCCAACCCAACCTGACCTGGTTCGGCTTGCATGTGTGTTTAAATATAGGCCCGACCCCTGATGGCTAGGTCCTCCCCCATCCACAAAACAGTGGTGCCCCTTGGGGCCCAAACTTACATTCAACATTACTGTACATGAACACACGAGATTTTATGGGCTAGTCCATGTGCGACTATTCAAATTTCACACACTTTTATCAGTTTCACTAGTGATCAATTAAGTACTTTTGGAGACAATTTCTCATTCACCTATTGACGGTTTTGAGCATCCAACCATACAGAGTTGTTCTCCTCATTTAGGTGAACATAAACCCATATGGACCCACCTCAAATAACATGTGGGTCCCAATTTTATTTTGGCTCAAACATAGCTAAACGATCAAATTTTTGCACAGAAAATTTGGGTATTGTTCAAAACCATTTCCAACAAAACCTTGGGATTGCGGGTGCTGAGAAAAATTACAAGACTCCCACTTTGGGCTATTGGACCTCTACTTCCTCCATTCTTGTTCACCCATTTATCATCATCATCTATTTGCTCAAATGTATCCAACCAACATGATGAAAAAGAATCTGGAATTAGTCCTGAGAATTACGTCGAATGGCTGAATCTTCATCCACCAAATTCGGTTCTATACATCTCATTTGGTTCCCAAAATACAATCACTGCTTCCCAATTAACGAAACTAGCTATGGGTGTGGAGGTGAGTGGGAAGCATTTCATTTAGGTTGTAAGGCCTCCTATTGGGTTCGATATAAAAGGGAAATTTAAAGCAGAGCCGCTGTGAGAAGGGTTTGAAAAAAGAGTGACACGGATTAGACATGGTCTAGTGGTGCGTCGATGGGCACCGCAATTGGAGATTTTACCGGACAAGTTAACTAGAGCGTTTCTCAGTCATTGTGGGTGGGATTCGGTGTTAGAGATAGCCTTTAAGGATATACACATATCGGCAGAGAGGATTTCGACAACCGCCTCGTTAACCACTCTGTTGTAGAGTTCAAGCGGAAGTACAAGAACATTAAGATGAAAAGCTAATACCCATTTTAAAATTTTAAGCATCGACGGATGCTACCTGCACTTTGCAACCAAGCCTGTTCTTAATGATCTCATTGATGATTTTTTGTTAAATCGGTTCACTTGGTAAATTTGACAAATAATCAGGGGTAAAAAAAATAACTAAAGCTTTTTTTTACAACTTTACCCTTAAAATGTCCATTTTGGGCAATGTTTTTGTTTACCACACTATTTGACAATTTTGGCAATTCTTGGGTACGATTTGGCAAATTTCCCTAAATTGTATAAATCTAATTTATTTCATTATTGCATAGTAAGTATAACCAAATTGAATTTCTTATAACCAAATTGAATTTCGTTGGGAGAGATGTACCAAGCATCTCCCGAGAAGAAATTTCAAATGATGTGTATATAATATATACATAAAAAACTCAATCTACTTCTAAAAAACTTACCCCCCCCCACACACACAAGAACATATCCTAGCTCAAAATATCATAAAGGGTTTAAAATTTTGAAAACTTCCAAAATCATCACAACGGCTCGATAAAACCCAAAAAAAAAAAATGAATTTCAACAATCTTTTTTGTTAAAACAACTAGGGGAATACCATTGACAATCTACAAGACAAACTAAACTGTTACAACAATGTCTACGAATTCAATGAAAACCACACTGAAAAAAAAAATTGATTCATAGAGAGGGTTCATTGTGCTCTTTGATTTGCTTCTTTGTTAGCAATTGCTTTCGTCTCAAACAATGATTCTCTTCCTTGATTTTCACATGAGTAACAACATGAGGCTATTACCAAAAAAAAAAAACAGCAGGAGGTGTAACAATGGAGAATGTAGAAGACGTAAGGGGTATTTTAGGGTTTTAGAGTTTTTACTTTTTAATGCCAAATTTGCTCACCTTTTTGTATCACATGTCTTCAACGGTCATAAGTTGAATAAAACAAGAGCCCAAGTAACTACAGCAAATTATTTTCCTAGAAAAAATAAAGTTTATTTGCTTATTAGAAAGCCCAAAAAAAAAAATTCCATCAGCACCATAGACACTTCAATCTCATAGGCTTGATTCACTTCCAACACTAGTTTTATTTAATTTAATGTGATTGAAGTGTTAATCCATCCAATGGCACTTGTAACCATGTTGGAATTAGAACATTCGACTTCCAGGAATAAACAATAAGGTTAGATTGTTGCTACAATTCCTGATACAACCACCATTACTACTTGCACTAGGATTGACATAGAGGGGAATTTTCCATCCAACGCCTCAAATTCCCCTTTTATACTTTTTGGACCAAAATGGTGATAATTCATTGCTTTATAGATAAATTCTTATGCAACGATCATCTTCAACGATCATTTTTTGAGGGAGGGCAAGAAGAATAATATGAAAATATGTTATCCCCTTTTGGATATTATTTTTCAGGCATTTGAATCTTATTGTTACCCCTAACGACATATATTTTATTCAAATCGCCATATGGTTATCCTGAAAAGGATCTTCTCCTACAATCTTATGACTTGTTAAGGTCCTATCTAACAGGTCATAAGCGGCAGAAGAGGATCCGTTCTAGGTTATCCCCAGCTCACGGTATTAATGAAATAAGGCAGAACACTGGAGAAGTTTAGAGATTTTATTGTCGATCGCGATCGATTGGGAAAGGACTTAAAGATTGTTGTGGCAGCCTCGGGTGGATCCCCTGATTGGTTGTCGTTAGGTCATGAGTTGTTGTCAAAGAAGAAACCCTGTTCAACAAGGAAAGATGGTGTTAGAGGATATGAGATCATCAACAACTCGTATGTTTTCGACCAAGATCATTATCTAGCATTCTCCTCTTCACTACATATCCCAATATTACTTGAGTATGGGACTGGGCTTGGTGAACAATGTTTGGAAAAAAAAACTTACCTTTTTGTCATCCTCAACACAATCAAGGAAATCCCCCAATTACCTTCCCGATGTTGTTATTGTGCTCGCCACAAAGTTTCAAACCGTCGGCGATGTTGCATCTGTGTTTTCTTTGTTTACACTACAACCATTGCTACTTTGTCCTACAATTATTTACGAGGAAATACAACCTTAGTTTCTTCAAGTATAGAAAGAGCAGTTATGGAGAGTTCATCATCTTCTCGGTTGAGGGGAAAGATACTAAGGCCCCTATAAACCGACACCGATAAACCAACAGAGTCCAGACCTTAAAGAAATCAACCCAAGGGATCCCCGAGGAGACCAACCCGGGGAATCTTCAGGGTCCCACGACCCAAAAATATTGAGGCTGCTGGCGAGAGGCCCGAGTACTTGGCGACCTTTCAATACCTAGGCATAACCGGGAAACACCAAGCCACCCACTCTACCCTCCTATACCCGACTCTCCACCTCGGAAACATTCTTGGGGTGCTGCCAGAATAACTTGACACCAAATGATGGAGTTGTAACCATGACAGATATCGGATCTCCAAAAATCCCCAACTAACAATAAGGGTAGAGACCCCACTTTTCGTGCTTAGAAATAAGAACAATCCAAAAGTCGTTACCAAATGAAAATATTCTCTATAGCTAGCCTGACACACTAAAAAGAAAGGGACAAAAAGGCAGAGAGAGCAGGGGGAGGCGGTGAAGAACATGGGGTAAAGAGACATACAAGATTTCATTTGATACGCCACTACTTAAGCCTATAAGTATGGATAGCGACTCACGCACTAGGTATGAGACAACAGAAACCCTAATTTTGACGACCTCTTTTTTACATCTCCTAACTATCTGACTTAACCGTCGGAGAGCTTAAGGCCAGCATGCCGTTGGTGTCTAGCTCATTGACTCTCTTTCTGTGTTGTGTAGGGTCCATTCCACCAAAGACCTAGGCCTGTCGTGCGACCATTTGACCGGTGTAGGGGCACCCCCAACTCCGAACACCATCAGTTGGCGCCATCTATGGGATATTCCTTCTCTGAGAACTGAAGGTCTACATGGTCAAGACTAGGTTGATGGTGGCTCAACATGACCCTGGCACCAGAGTCAATGGGCAGGAGACCTCCATCTCTGATGAAGGACACTGCTAAGCCTCACGAGTAATTGTCCTTAAACAAAGGATTCAGGGTTTAATGGTGAGCATAGAGCTACTAATGGAGCAAAATCGAGAAATCATGAAGGAGCTGAGAAGCCGAAGGGTTGAACCCGACAACTAGGAAACAAGACGGGGGGGACCCCACGTCCCTCCAGACAATAGCTGTGATGATGGCCATTAACAAGAGGATGAAGTAGGAAGCGTTATTGAACCTTAGTTTCGGGAGGTGAGTCAGCCCAGGGATGGGGTTTATACCCCTAACTCGTGGGAGGAGAAGATGAAGGATGTGAAAAGGGAGATGGCCACCATGAAGGAGACCACCAAGGGAAAAGCCACAGCCATAGTCAATGAACTTATCCAGAGGATGGATCATCCATTCACTCCAGAGGTGATGGCTCGACCCCTACCTGATAAATTTAAGCCGCCTCAGATGAAGATGTTCGACGGTGGGAGGGATCCCCTTAACCATTTGGAAGTCTATAAGACGCATATGAACCTCCATGTGACCCCCAACAAGATCATGTGTCGGGCCTTTCCCACGACTATCAAGGTGTCTGCCTGAGTTTGGTTCAGTAGATTGAAGCTTGGGAGTATATCAAATTTCACAGAACTTAGTCAAAAATTTATGGGATACTTCATAGGTGGCCAGAGACACTGGAAGCCTGCCACCTATCTGCTAAATATCAAACAAAGCAAGGATGAGTCCCTTCAAGATTATTTGTCCCAGTTCAACAAGGAGATGCTACAAGTGGATGATGATGGGGAAAAGGTGACTGTGGTCGTTCTAATGGTGGGATTGCTGCCCTTCAAGTTATTTTTCTCACTTTCAAAAATCCCCCTATCATGCATGGTTAACCTTATGATGAATGCACAACAACACATGAACACTGAGGATACTCTTAGCGCTTAGCAATAACGGGAGATTGGGGTTGACTCACAGTCAGACAAAAGGAAAAGGAAGTAGCAAGCTGCTTGGGAAGAAAGGGGCCCTCGGGCCAGGGGCAATGATAATAGTAAGGCCAAGTCTCAGGTCAATTTACCCCTGAGTAGGTTTCAGAATTACACCCCCTCAATACGCCCTTAGAGCAAGTGTTTCTACACCTCAAGGAAGACCCAAGCATCAAATGGCTTGAGAGAATCTGGGCCCCACCCAAGAAGAGAAACTACCACAAGTACTATCAGTTTCACTAAGACCACAACCATGACATAAACGATTGCTTCGACTTAAATGAACAAATAGAGGCTCTCATCCAACAAGGGCGACTACTAAGGTTTGTTGCAGGGTAACCCCTAATTAAATGAGAAGACACCCATTGGGATCCACGTACTTGGGAAGAAGGGAAACCTAAGGGGCCAATAGGCGAAATCAGAGTGATCACCAGAGGTCTCACCGAGGGAAGAGAGTCTAGTTCAGCAAGAAGGTCACATGTGAGGCAAATACATACGAAATGAGTCCGCTAGATGTTGGTCACAGAAAGGTTAACCAAGCAGCACAAGGCAAAGCATCCCCCCATCACCTTCTCTATAAAGGATGCCTAGGGAGTAAGTCAGCTACATGATGACGCGCTAGTAGTGACATAGGTCATCTTGAACTACTTCATACACCGTGTCCTCATCAACAACGGGAGCTCAACAAATATTCTCTATCTCCCAGCCTTTGACCAGATGGATATTGATCGAGATAAACTCAAGCCAATCTAATCCCCCTTAGTTGGTTTCATGGGAGATTGGCTACTTCCCCTTGAGACCATTAGCTTGCCAGTCATTGTTGGGATGGGTGACCGACAGATCACCAGGGTAGTCAATTTCTTGGTGGTCGATTTCCCATATGCCTACAATGCCATCCTTAAAAGGCCAACATTGAATCGGATGAGGGTGCTCACTTCGGCCTACCACCTTTTGATGCATTTTTCGACTAATGGAGGGGTCGGGGAAGTCATGGGGGACCAGGTGGCAGCAAAAAAATGTTATGTGGCCTCACTCAAAGGGGAGCGAGCCCTAAATGAGGTCATGTCAATTGATAGTCTAGAGGTTCGAGATGAAAGGACCTAGGCGTAGCAGAGCAAAGAAGGGAACTCAAGAGTATTATCCTTAACTTGATGACACCCGAGCGTGTAACCTGAGTGGGGTCAAACCTGTCAGAAGACTTCAAGAAGCAATTGCAAACTTTTCTTATAAATAAACTAGATGTATTCTCTTGGACGCACAAGGATATGTCAGAGATAGACCTCCGACTGGCAGTACACTGGCTTAACGTAAACCCAACCTTGAGGTCTATCAAGCAAAAGAAGAGAACTTTTGCCCCAAGAAGAAACCAGACCGTCACAGAGGAAGTGGAGAAGTTGCTCAAAGCCTAATTTATAAGGGAGGTCCACTACCCCGGGTGGTTAGCAAATGTATTCATCATTCGAAAGCTTAATGGAAAATGGTATATGTGTGTCAACTTCACCGACCTCAATAAAGCATACCCTAAAGATAGCTTCCCTTTCTCGAGGATCGACACATTAGTGTACTCAACAACCAACCACCAAACCTTTAGCTTCATGGACGTGTTCTTAGGGTATAATCAAATAAGGATGCATGAGCCCGACCAAGAGAAAACAACCTTCATTACCGACTAATGGCTTTACTGCTATAAGGTCATGCCCTTTGGACTAAAGAACACAAGGGTAACCTACCAAAGACTCGTCAATAAAATGTTTAAAAACCAGATCGAGAGAAACGTTGAAGTGTATATGGACGACATGTTTGTGAAGAGCCTCCTAGCCGAGCAACACCTATTAGACTTAAGAGAGACATTCTAGACCCTAAGGAAGTATAAAATGAAACTCAACCCCAACAAATGTGTATTCAAAGTATCCGCTAGAAAGTTCCTCGGTTCATGATCTCCCAACGAGGAATATAGGTGAATCCCAAGAAGGTTAAAGCCATAATCAATATGCAACCGCCTAGGAACACAAAAGAAGTGCAGCGACTAGTTGAAAGGGTCATAGAGTTGAGTAGATTCATATCCCAGGCCATAGACAAGTGTTTCCTTTTCTTCCATTTGCTAAAAAAGGCGTTCTGCTAGGACGAAGAATGTGGCAAGACCTTCTAAGAGCTTAAATACCACCTTAATCGCTTGTCTTTGATCAATCAGCCAAAGCAAGGGGAGCTATTCTACGTGTACCTATTGGTATTGGGAATGGCAATTAGTTCAGTGTTAATTAGGGAAGAAAGCGGGGTGCAAACGTCAGTATACTACACTAGTAGAGCTTTCAAGGGAGTAGAGGAAAGATACCCGAGGACCAAAAAAAAAGCATTAGCCCTAGTTGTCATGGCCTAACAACTGAGGCCCTACTTTTAGGCCCAAACCATCCAGGTGCGCACCGATCAACCACTCAAGGCCACATTACATAAACCCGAGACTTTTAGGAGACTAGTTAAATGTGGAGCTAAGCAAGTTTGACATCGAATACCACCCCCAAGGAGCCATTAAGGGTCAAGCAGTGACAAACTTCATCTCCGAATACACTCATGAATCAGGGGACAAGTCCAAGATGTAGGAGGAATAACCCGGGGAAGAGGAAGCAGGTTAAGTAACGTGGGTTGTATATGTTGATGGCTCATCTACAAGTAGTACAGCCAAGGGAGGAGTTGTCTTGGTCATGCTAGAAGGAAATGTGCTTGAGTACGCCATCAGATTTGGGTTTAAGGTAATCAACAACGACATTGAGTATGAAGCAATGCTCACTGGATTACGCCTTGCCTATGCCCTCAGAGCCAAGCAAGTAAGGGTCAATAGTAACTCCCAACTTATGGTAAGATATGTACAAGGGGTATACGAGGCAAAGGATGAACGGATGAAGTAGTACCATACACTAGTAGTGTAAAGAGAAGTCCTAATTTGAGCATTTTGTCATATAACAGGTCCCATAGGATCAGAATGAAAAAACTAATAGGTTAGCCAGACTGATATCATCAGTCGGGAAAAATCTCAACCATGGGATCTTTATAAAGTGTCTACCTGAGCCAAGCACCGAGGCAGAAGAAGGTAAGGAGGTTAACATGGCCAGCCCTAAGCCTGAATGTGCCAGCCGGATTATAAAATACTTGAAGAACGATGAATTTCCTAAGAATAAGGATGATATAAGAAAGGTAAAAATAAGGGCAAGTCGGTATTTCTTCCTCGGTGACACCCTCTATAAGAGGAGTTTCACCCTCCTCCAGGTGCCTATCCGAAGAAGAGGTTGACTATATGCTCCGAGAGATACATGAGATAATATGTATGAACCACTTGAGAGGTCGGGCAATGGCCCACAAAGCAATCAGGGCATGATATTATTGACCATCCATGCAAAAGGATGCAGGCCTGCTCAGCCAAAAGTGTGATAAATGTTAAAGGTTTGCCAATGTCCTTAAAAGCCAGTAGAGGAGCTGATCCTGATAGCCAGACCCTAGACGTTCGCCCAGTAGGGAATCGACATTGTCAGACCCCTTCCTTAAGGAAAGGGGCAAATGAGGTTCTTAGTAATAGCCATCGACTACTTCACAAAGTGGGTTGACGCTAAACCCCTAACCAAAATCACTAAGAAAAACATCTGGGACTTCACCTGAAAATCAATAGTGTTGGTTCGGGATTCCCCGAGTGCTCATCACCGACAACAGCAAGCAGTTCAACAATGCCTAATTATAAGAATTCTATGCAGAACTCCAAATCAAAAATTATTTCTCTTTCCTGACTCACCCACAAGCCAACGACCAAGTGGAGGTCACCAACATGACGCTTCTGAGCATCATCAAGAAGATACTTGAGAACTCCAAAGGCCTTTGGCTTGATGAGCTACCAAGTATGCTTTGAGCATACCGCACTATGATAAAGACCCTCATTGGAGAAACACCATTCCTCTTAAAGTTTGGGACTGAGGTAGTGATACCAGTCGAGATCGGGATGACCAAATACAAAACAACAAATTTTGACTCAGGAAGGAATGAGGAGAGCCACAGGAGCAATCTCAACATGTTGGAAGAGAAAATCGACGATGCCACACTTCAGGAAGCCACTTACAAGTAGAAAGCGGTCAAGTACTAAAACTCATAGGTCAGGATGAGGAGATTTGCAGTGGGGGACTTAGTCCTTAAAAAGGTGAGTCTGGTGACACAAGACCCAATAGAGGGAAAACTAAGGTCAAACTGGGAGGGGCCTTATTGGGTAATAAATTGTCATAGGCCCAAGATGAATCACCTCGAGACGATACAAGGGAAGCCACTACCATGACCATGGAATGTTGAGCACTTGAGAAAATACTATCAGTGAAGCTAATATAATGATTCGGCCTTAGTTAATAAAATGTTCTTACTTTACAGAGCCAGCAAAAAACTCCAAGCCCTCGTGCTTGGGTTATAGGATTAGCCCTCAGGTCACAATATTGACCCCAGGTCACAAGACTGACCTATCCCTCATGGGAGAATTTCAGACCCTCATGCCCAAGTTACAAGATTAGGCCTTAGGTCACAAGATTAACTCCAAGTCATAAGACTGACCCAACCCTCAGGAGGGAATTTCAGGCTCTTGTGCCTAGGTTACAAGATTAGCTCTTAGGTCACAAGATTGACCTATCCCTTAAGTGAAAAATCATAAGGCAAAGAGAAGTCTCATAGATTGATAAAAGCAATGACGTTAGCAAGTAAAGCCAGGGGCCCGAAGTGCATCAAGATGTGCGCATCACAACCAAAATTGACCCTTCAACACTAAGCAAGTACAATTACCCCTCTCATATATGAAATTAAAACATGGGCATAAGAATGTCATACGACATTACTAAAGAAAGGCCCATGTGAGGGGTAAGAGCTTAAGCCTAAAAGAGCGTCACCAAGAACCCTTAGTCACTCAAGCCATAAGAGACCAAGGGACTTGAAAAGTTGTTTAAGGGCAGTGCACCCTCTTGCTAAGAGACCATTATCCCTGAGGTGTATCTACACTTTTTTTTTTTTATTATTGCCTATCTTTTTTCGCTGAGAGAGCATTATCCTCGAGGCATACCTACACTTAGAAAAAATTTCCATTGTCTACTCCTACTTGCTTAAAGGTTATTTACCCCAAGGCTTAACCATATTTAGTAAAATTCACCATTGTGTTGTCCCTACTTGCTCATGGATTAGTTACCCCGAGGTTTACTTCTACTTAGAGAAATTCATTAGGAGCCCTTATCATGGCTTACTTCAACATGCCCGGGAAACTTAAGAAGGGATACAATCACCACGACATGCATCCATACTAAGGAAAATTTAAGGAGAAAATAAACAAGGGCATAGTGCACAAGAGACATGGGGAAAAAAGAAACTTCATTCATGCATCAAAAATTATAAAAAAGGGGGCATAGAAAATACAATCACGCCTAGGGGTTAGCATCCCTAGAGGTAACATCTCCTGAGGCAGCAGCCCCGGTTCCCTTGGCAGCTTCTTTGGCTACCTCTTTCCCTCCCTCTCTTCCTTCTCCTTTTTCCTTCTCGTCCTTCCTCTTCTCGTCCTCTTATAAAAGGTAGAGAAGTCGCGGTTGGGGTACACCACAACCGTTACCTCCTGAAAGGCCTCGAACCCCTCCAGGAAGCACCCAGCCTTGACGACCTTGAATGCATCGGATGCCAGGTATTTGCCAGTCGCCATTTTGATGGCCCTCTTCCTCTCCTCCTTTGCCCGGATTTGAGTGAGCTCTATGGACTTGGCCACCTCTTATTTACCGCCTCCTCGAGGGTCGCGATGAAGAAATCCTTGATAGCTAGGCGATGGTTCCTTTCAACCTCGAGTTCATCCCTGGCTTGGGTAATCTCCATCTCGACTAACCGCAATTATGTCATGAGTTCCTTGATGCAAGCCTCATTTTTCGTGACTCGGGTAGCCATACTAGCATTGGAACCCTCAGCCCAAGAGACCCTCTCCTAAAGGGTACATATTTCAATGTTGGCATTCTTGCAAGTAGCGGGAAGCTCTTTTTTGGCGTTAGCAAGGTAATTCTGGAGATTGCCTCAGACTTGCTCGCTCGTCTTGAACCTTTAGATAGAGGTTGCCATCAGGGCCACGATCTGAAAGAATAGATGTAAAAAGAAACAAGTCAATATAGACACATAAATGATAAAAGAGAAAAACGAAATACAAGGGGAAAAAATAAGATTACCTTAGTCACATAGCGCATCATCTCCTAGTGGAGCGCAGAAGGGCCGAGAGTTTTCCTTAAGGACTCAAGGTCCTCGAGGGGAACGCCCCCCAAAAGAGAGTCTACCCTGAGGCTCGGCTTCAACAGCCAAGACAAGGGCCTTGATGAAAATTAACCCCTCTTAGGGGCCAAGGAAGAGAGTGCTCGGGTATTGGCTACATCAGAAGATGATGTCACTCGGTAAAAAGAAGTTGCCATGACCATTGCAGGAGGAGGGGTGGCCTCGATGGCGGGGGCAATCTCAAGGGGGATTGTTAGGGATGTCAATTGGGCCGGGCTGACCCGATGCTCGACTTGTCCAGCCCAAAAAAAGGTTGGGCTGGGCAAGTTGAGCTTCGGGCTAGGTTGGGCTTAGGACCAAGTTTTAGTCCTGAAATGATTTTCGGGTTGGGCTCGAGCAGGCCTTAGCCCAACATAGAATACCTAGCCCGCCCGAACTACTGCATAATTGTGTAAATATATATATATGTATGTATAATTGTGTAAATAGCATTTTTTTAATAATAACATGACACGTGGTTTTCAAAATAAAGTAAATTTACTCTTTTGGGCACTTATAGTTAATCA
>JAOXJP010175752.1:0-12571 GCA_025762735.1 Platanus orientalis
GTGCAGTAGGGTGCTAAAACCCACATGGAGAGAAGAGGGGAGCCTAAGAGATGACATCAACCCTTTAAGAGGGAGAACATGGCCATAGCCACACTTTGGAAACACCCAAATCTTCAAAAACTTGTTTATTCTCCACTATCAACTTATGGGTAAAGGAGTTGCCTTTAAAAAAGCTTACAAATTTAAACAATAAGAAACTTACTAAAATTAGAAAATCTCTAAAATTCTAAACTTGTTAACCAAGTTTTTTAAAGCATAAAACTTTCTAAAAACTTATTTTCCTAAAAATTAACACTCACAACTTTATAAAAACATTATTCCCATTTTTAGTGACTACCCCTTAGTAATTTGGTCTTCCTAAATCACCACGGATTTGCACAATCTTGGTCTCATTAGAAATGTAACAGGATAATTTATCTAATAACACCGAAATCAAGCCAAAATATCAAGTTTTAGACATAGAAAAACTGGGTCCAAAGTGAAAAATAGGATTACAACTAAAAACCCCAAAAAAACTAAACTAGACATGACACTATTGGCCTTCTTACAAAATTACCCACCTCTTACAAAATTAGAATTGACCCCACATAATATGTAAATTTAAATCATGCCTTCTTATGTTGGGGTACATACATAAGTGTTGCTTGATTGTCCGCATCATTCTCCTGGGGTGGGAATAAATTCGACCTTGAATTTGAAATCAACCACCATCCTTTATAGCTTGGTAATATTTTAAGAATCCGCAACAAATGTGGTAGATGTGATAGAGGTCCTAGAATTGATGACTTGCATGTACCTTTTGTATTAGATAGTTGTTTGGACCTGGATCTTGATCTGATCCACTTCTGAGATTTTGCTTTAGTTAGAATATTCTTAGGCTTTGGCAAAGTCTGACCTTTGGTGATGATCTGCAACATGGTAGGAGGAGGTCCAAGTATGGAATCTTTGCAAGAATTCTCACCTTGATTTTTTTTTTATGGCTTTTGACTTTTTCTGGATTGCGGCTTTTGACTTTTTCTGGATTGTTATCTAGCTTGTAGTTTCAAGCTTTTCAACTGGAACTGAAATATGAATCTTAACTCTTGCTTTGTAATCTGCTCTGAATTCTTCCTGCATAGCCTGGATTAGATCAAACAACTCTTGAACTTTTTCTTGCCTTTTAATTTCTTGAAGCCTAAATTGAAGAATATCATGTTCTCGTTAAAGAATTAGGAAAAACCAATGGTCATAATAGAAATATTTCCTTGCACAATCAAAACGCCATTCCACATGATTAAGTTCATTCTTGACGTTTTCTTTACTTAGAGATCTCACCCATACTTCATACTCTTGTGGATTTCGAGTTACCTCATATCTATTATAAACCACCATGATTTATACTCACAAAGACCCAACTAGATAAGAATTAGTTGGAACCTAGTTCTAATAACAAAATTTATAGCTACAATTATGGAAGAAGAAGAGAGAGGTGAGTTGTGAATGACATCTACCCTTAGAGAAGGAGAACATAGCAATAACCACACATTGGGAACACCTAAATTTTCAAAAACTTGTTTATTCTTCACTATCAAATTATGGGGGAGGGGTTGCCTTTAAATAGGCTTACAAACTTAAACAATTAGAACTTGCTAAAATTAGAAACTTCTTAAAATTCTAAACTTGCTAGCCAAGTTTTCTAAAACATAAAACTTTCTAAAAACTTATTTTTCTAAAAATTAAAACTCAAGACTTTCTAAAAAACACTATTCCCGTTTTTAGTGACCACCCCTTAGTAATTTGGTCATAACTTTCCCAAATCATCTTAGATTTGTGCAATCATGGTCTCATTAGAAAGGTAATTAAATAACCTATCTAATAACACCAAAATCAAGCCAAAAAGTCAAGTTTTGACCTTTGACAAAGTGGGCTAAACATTAAAAACGGGATTACTCTAAAAACAACCAAAGTTTGACACTATTGGCCTCATTACATGAACACATAAAATGTTGTAGCCCCCTTATAAGATCCCAAATAACCCCACATAACGTGTACACTTAAATCTACCTCTTGTGGGGCAGCACATACATAAGTCTCTTTGTGTTGTCTGCATCAGATTACACTGATCAAGGCAGCGTTGGCAAACATACTGGTTTTCTTTATGTCTTTGTTTGTGATCCCGAAGCAGGTGGCCCAACACATAGAGAAGATACGAAGAAACTTTTTTTGGAAAGGAGGAGATGAGGATCAGGGGCAGCACCTAGTTGCTCGGGAGTAGGTATGTACTCCTAAACATAAAGTGGGGCTTCATCTCAAAAGGGTGGAGATCATGAATAAAACTTTACCTTCACAAATGGTTGTGGAGATTTGATCTAGAGGAGGACATCATTTGGAGAAAGGTTGTGGCATTGAAATATGGGGTTATTGCTGGTGGGGAGCCAAGACAACCTAGGGGCACTTTCAAATTAAGCTTGCAACAAGGTATAATGAAATTTTTCAATGAGTACAAGGAATGAGTTTGGTGGGTGGTTGGGACTGGGCAAAGGACAGCCTTTTAGGAGAATAGATGGTGTGGGAATACTCCCTCATGGTGGAATTCTCAATTGTATACTCTGACAGTATTGCTACAGTTGTTATGTGGATCATCTCAAGGCATAGCCACCAGGCAATCTGTCCTTAGGAGGCTGGCTTTTTATTGGGATATCAAAGATATAGCCTCTTTATTAAACAGGATAGGAGAGGTGCAAGTGGACCCGAACAAGATGGATTAATGGATTTGGATGGCAAGTAGCAATAAGAAGTTTTTGGTTAAATCCTGTGCCAAGTAGATGGACATCTCCATTGATCATCAATCCCCTTGGAAAGAAGTATGGTACGGCCCAGCCTGGTTCATTCCAAAGTTCAGTTCTTTATGTGGACTGCTGCCCTTGGAAAAATCTCTATGATATACAGATTGTAGAAGAAAGGCCTTTACCTCACCAATGTTTGCAACCTTTGTTATGGAGATGGGGAGTCAATTGAGCATGTTCTCATTCATTGTCCCTTCATATGGGATGTTTGGTGCGGGGTGATTAGAGAGTTATGTTTTCTTTCGGTGCCTCCTCCGGACTTACTCAGCCTTCTTTTTGCTTGGAAAACTAAGGCCTTCAGCCGGTAGGAGAGAGGATATGGATGCTAATTCCTGCAGCTGTTTTCTAGTCAATTTGGCTGGAAATGAATAAAAAGGTTTTTGAGGGGTTCATGGAGCCTTCTTTTCAGAGATTTTCAAAAGGGCTAAAGAAAGGATTGTAAAGTGGGGGTCCTTTTGAAAAGGCTGCTCTTTGCTACAGCCTAGGGACTTAAGAAGAGATTGGAATGGAATAATAGGTTGTAATCCAGGGTGACTCTCTTTGGGTGTTTTTGGTTGGTTCCCTTGGGGGTGGGAGTCTCGTCTTTCTTTCTTCCCCCTTTCCCTGTTTTCTTCTTTCTTGGGGATATCCTATCCCTTTTTCTTTCTTAATAAGGTTTTTTATTCATCCAAAAAAAAAAGAAAAAAAAAGGGCCCATTGCCTAAGTTTCCACCTCGACTTTCTTTCCAGCACATCGAACGTGTGATACTTGTCATAAAAAATGTGCCCCTTCCTCTCTTTTGAAATACTCCAGACAATAGCTAAAGGAAGCATGTGCCATAATAATCTGACCTTATGATCAATAGCCGCCACATCTCAACTGCTGATTACCTTTTCTAATGACTCAGCTGGCAGCCATTGAACCCCAAACAACTTTAGAAATCTTCCCTATAGATTCCATGAGAGACTACAATTAAGAGGCCTGTGAACCAAATTTTCATCCTCCTCCTTTCAAAGCATGTAAATATCAGTCATGCATCTACTTTGGCTTACCAAATAGTCAACAGTGAGTATCTTATTCAATATAGCATTCTATAATAGGAAGGAAGCATTAGAAAGGATGACCTGCCTCCACATGGATAAAACCGGAAACAGTCTCCAACCGAGGACCCAAACTTGCATAGATTTAGTCATAAAACTTTCTATTGGGCCCCACTTCCAAAAGTATCTACTTTCTCATTATGAACAAGACCGCTTCCTATTTCCTAATGAGCAAGGAGTGGCTGCACCCTCTCTACTTGCCAATCATTACAGTTTTGCCTAAATGCCAGTGGCCGAACTCGTTTTTCCCTTGTTACTTTTCTTTTCCTTAACGTTTGATTTCTTGTTGGAAGCCGTAAGGCATTAAGTCCATCAAAGTCCCTTTGAGAGGTGAGTCAGAACACCAATATCCATCTGAAACCTGACTTTATCACCAAACCTGACCACAAATTGAATCCTTTTTTTAAACTGCCCAAACACCTTTGATATCATTCCCAAACACTAATCCATGCTTACTTCACTACTTTCCCACCTACAATTGTAGACCCCATACTTGATGTCCACCACCTTTCTTCAGAGGCTAGCTGCTAGAGGGCTCCTAATGAGATCTCAATAACCTTGCCTAAGAGTTGTTTGGTAGGGGTGGCCATGTTTGACACGACCTATGAACCCGACACGAACCCAACACGAAATAACTGGGTTAGGGTTGATTGTAAACGTGTTTTGGGTCAAAGTAGGTCGACCCGCTTTGACACGATTAATAAATGGGTCGGGTTCCGGTTGAGCCCTATCGTCGTATATCCATAACTTGGCATGACATGAATATGACCTGCCAACATGAATTGCCACATAACCCGCGAATCCGACACGAATCCAACATGAAGTAACTGGGTTAGGGTTAACTATAAATGTGTTTCGGGTCAAAGCGGGTCGACCCACTTTGACATGAAAGTGGGTCAATCTGCTTTGACACAATTAATAAAGTGGTGATTCTTGGCGTGATGGGAGGATGGTTCAATATGGGGAATTCATTAGTTGATGGAATCTTATTGATTGCCCATTCAAAGGGGCTAAATTCACTTAGTTTAATTGTTAGGAATCCCCTTCTCTATGTAGATTGGATCAGTTTTTGTTTTGTGGTGATTGAGATGACATGTTTCATGATATGCACCAAGTGGCCCTTCCTCGAGTTGCCTCAAATTAAATTCCGGTTCTTTTAGAGTCGTGTGGCATTGTTAGGGGTCCTTCCCCTTTTAAGTTTGAGGAGCTGTGGTTCCATTGCTCGGATTTCATGAGTTTGGTTAATCAGGAATGAAACAGGATATCTTATGGAGGTCTGGCTAGTAGAAATTTTGCGCTTAAGCTTAAAGGTTTAAAGTACAGGTTGAAGAGTTGGAGTAAGGAGTCTGGGTTCTCCTTAGAGGTGGAGAAGGAGAACATAAGGGTAAAAATTTCAGAATTCGATTGTTCTAAAGAAGAGATGGTACTTTCTAGGGAGGATCTTGTGGCTAAGGAGATTCTGAGGAAGGAGTTTCAGTTGTTGGTTATCAAAGAAGAAACCTTCTGGAGACAGTGTTCTAGAATCTCATGGCTCAAAAAAGGTGATCGGAATACCAAATTCTTCGTCTTATTGTAAGAAATCTAATGATATTCTTGGGATGGTGATTAATGGCGTTTGGATCCAAGATCAACAGGTGTTGAGGAATGAGATTGAAGCTTATTACATAAACCTATTTAAGAAGAATCATTTTGATCGGTCTATTTTAGAGAATATTGATTTTGAATGAATTTCGGATAGTGAAAGAGGCTTATTGGAGAGGCCGTTTTCGAAAGAGGAAATTTATTCCACAATGGGGATGAAAGGGGATAAAGCTTCGGGTCTGGATGACTTTTCTATTTCTTTCTTCCAAAGGTGTTGGAGTATTGTTAAGGGGCATCTTCTAAAAGTTTTTGAGGAATTTTATGATCATTTAAATAATACATTCACTACGCTTGTCCCCAAGAAAAGAGGTGCAAAGGAGTTGAAGGATTATCGGTCTATTAGTTTGTTGAGCAGTGTGTATAAAATTATTGCCAAAACTCTCACTTTGCGCTTAAAATTGGTAATGACAGGTCTTATTATCCAACCTCTAAGGGACATTCATTGAGGACCATTAGATTTTGGACAGTGTGATTATTACTAATGAATGTATTGAGGATTGTAGGATTTCTGGGAAGGGGAATGTTCTTTGCAAGCTAGATATGGACAAAGCTTATGATCATGTTAACTGGAACCTATTGGATTATATCTTAGGTCGTATGGATTTTAGGGTGAATTAGAGAAGTTAGTTTTTCTATTGTATTAGGCCAGCCTTCTTTTCGGTCAAGTTGAATGATTCTCTGACGGTTTTTTTAATAGTTCGAGAGGTTTGAGGCAAGGCGATCATTTGTCCCCCTATTTGTTTATCATAGTCTCCAATGTATTAAGTAAAATGATTTCGAAAGCGGAGAGGAGCTTATTATTAGGTTTTGAGGTGGGATCCGCGGGCATATCTATCTCGTATTTATAATTTGCGGATGATACGATGATCTTTTGTGATGCTGATATGAGACAAATTGGCTTTTTGCGTTGTATTCTTTGTGTTTTTGAGGCAATGATGGGTTTGAAAATCAATTTGGTATAAAGCGAAATGTTTGGTGTTGGGGATGTTTTGGATTTGGATAGTTTGGCTTGGATTTTGGGTTGCTTGGGATGCCGTTGGGTGTGCCTTTCAAATCCAAGGTGATTTGGAATCCACTGATTGAAAGAATGGATAGCAGGTTAAGAGTTTTGGAAAGCCTCACTAGTTTCTAAAGGGGGGAGAGTAACTTTGATTAAAGCGGTTTTGGCATTTATTCCTAACTATCTTCTTTCTCTTGTCACAATTCCGGTGTCTGTGGCCAATTATATGGAGAGAATGTGATGCATGACAATAGATATGCTACCAAAGATGATGTAGAATGATGGTAAAAAATATCAATAAAATTCAAAGTGATGTAGCGGAAACAAGAAAAGATAAAGACCAGATTTGAAGCTTTTTCAAACCCAAAACAAGGGATCTTGGCCTCCACCAAGCTCGCATAAACCCAAGGAATCTGCCTTTGGGGAAAATCACTCCTGATTTTTAGACTTTATAAAGGAAGAACACACTAGCCAAGAGCTAGAAAGCCAGGAAATTATTTATTCATCAATTTCTTCATTCATTGTAAAATTATGGGGGAGGGGTTGCCTTTGAATAGACTTACAAGCTTAAACAATTAAAAACTTGCCAAAATTTGAAGTTTCCTAAAATCCTTAAATTTCTAGCCAAGTTCTCTAAAATATAAAACTAAAAACTCATTTTCCTAAAATTAAAACTCCTAAAACTTATAACTTTATAAGAAAAAACATTATTCCCGTTTTTACTTGACAGCTCTTAGTAAATTGGTCATGACTTTCCCAAATCACATCGGATTTGCACAATCTTGGTATCGTTAGAAAGGTTACTGAATAACCTATTTAATTAAACCAAAATCAAGCTAAAATGACAAGTTTTGACCTTTGAAAAAGTGGGGTAAACATAAAAAACGAGATTAATCTAAAAAAACAACCAACATCTTGGCACTATTGGCTATATGGACACTTAAAATAACCATTACCCCCTATAAGACCCTTATTAAACCATATAACATTGCATCTACCATAAATCGCTTAATGCGTGAACCCCACCAAGGTCAAGTGTGGCCCCACCTTGCTCTAATGTGCACATCAAATCCCCCTTGTTCGAAAAAACTCGGCCTCGAGTTTTATAAAGGGAGATAATCAGCATAATAGGGAAGCTCAAACCCTAGATTTATATACCAAAACCGCCAAAAACCAAGTTATGATGTAATCCTGTCTTCTTGTATGTGTCTGATGTAGGGAAGACATCATATTCCATATCATTTATCTTCTGATAAGTAGTTGGTAGTAAAAAAACCTCATAATACTCATCCTTAAGCACCTCATGCATAACTATCTCGGACTCATGTAATTGTGGAAGAACTGTAAGTGGCTGTGAATCTATACATGACTGGATAATGTCTCCAATATCTGACTCATCAAGTAATGGGATTTTTGCAAGGTGCTTTGGTTTTGTGTCGGATGGAGATGTGTCTTCACATTTTAGCTTTTCAGAGTCAGGAGTAGTAACTTCGGGTTGATCAGGAACTAAGGCAACAACATCACATGTATCATGCATCACATTTGGCTCATTTATCACACTCGAAACATCAACACTAGCCTGTTCAACAACTTCCGCAACAAGATCTTCACTCTCCACACTAATTGTAGGCTTGCATTCTTCATTAGACAATTTTGGGTTTTCATTGGATTCTATCTTGGGTTCTTTCTTAACTGCAGTGACACTCTTTTCAGTCTTATCTTTGGAATTCTGAACACTTTTAGTTACAATTAATGGCACCTTCTTAGCAAGCTTGAGTCAGAAACGATACCATATATCATGGTTAAAAAGTCAAAACACTTGAGTCTCCTTATTAAAAGTAACTTTTCTCTCATCAATCCACCGCCTGCATAAAGTCACTAGTGTGTCAGTTAAGGGGAAATTACACACTAGGCATTTGACACTGTCGAAATAGTCTCTTTTGTGGTGGAATTGAATCAAAGCAACAAGGTCTTTAACATACCAACAATATTTTAGATTGTTCGGATTTTGAAGGAGCTCTTCAACAAATGATGTAGAAATAAGGTTCTGGTCAGTCCAACCACTAAATGCTATTTTAGTTGTATTCCCAGAAGGGAAAACGAACTCAGTGTTCACTACAAGAACTATCTCATCTCTTAAGGGATTCCATAAATTCCAGGGTTCAGGGTTCTTTCAAAAAATTTCAAGGTTTAGGCAATTTTCCAAAATTTTAGGGTTTAGGCATTTCTAGGAGTTTAGGGATTTGACAATTTTTTAAAATCTCAAAATTAAACCCTTCTAAGACACCCTTTTCGGCTTTCCAAAAGTTTTAAGGCTTCCTGGGATTACAACTAGATAAAGATTAGTTGTAACCTGTTTCTGATACCAAAATTGATACAGAACAATAGATATGATACCAAAGATGATGTAGGATGATGGCCTAGAATATCACTAAAATTCAAAGTGATGTAACGAAAACATGAAAAGTTAAAAACCTGATTTGAAATTTTTCCAAACCAAATAGGGGATCTTGGTCTCCACCAAGCTTGCATAAACCCAAGGAATCCACCTTTGGGGAAAACCACTTCTGATTTTTAGACTTTACAAAGGAATAACACACTAGCCAAGAGCTATAAAGCCAGAAAGTTCTTTATTCATCAATTTTTTCATTCATTGTAAATTATGGGGAGGGGTTGCCTTTAAATAGGCTTACAATCTTAAACAATTAAAAACTTGCAAAAATTTGAAATTTCCTAAAATCCTTAACTTGCTATCCAAGTTTTCTAAAATATAAAACTAAAAACTCACTTTCCTAAAATTAAAACAACTCAAACTTAAAACTTTAAGAAAAAACACTTTTCCCGTTTTTATTTGACAATCCTTAGTAAATTGGTTATAACTTTCCCAAATTACATCGGATTTGTGCAATCTTGGTCTCGTTAGAAAAGTAATTGAATAATCTATCTAATTACACTAAATCAAGCAAAAAATGACAAGTTTTGACCTTTGAAAAAGTGGGATAAACATAAAAAATAGGATTAATCTAAAAAAAAACAACCAACATTTGGGCACTATTGGCCATATTACATGGACACATAAAATAAACGTTACCCCCTATAAGATTAAGGCTAAGCTCGAGCTCGACCCGACCCAACCCAAAATTTGGCCCAAAAGGCCCGGCCCAAGCTAGGCTCGATAAGGGCCCGGGCCCAAGTTGAAGGCCCGAACTTTATTAGGGCCGGGCTCGGGCTTACCTCAACCCAGCCCAAAGCCCGAATTATATAATTAATGCAAATATATATATATATATATATACATATATATATATATATATGTATAAATATATATAAATACATATATATACACATACATTTATACATATATGTATATTTGTATGTGTGTGTGAAGAAAATGTTCTATGATAAAAAAGTATCTTTAGTGTAGATGGTAAATTATAAGTTGACACGGGTGTGTTGAGGGTTAAAAACATCCATAAAAGAGTTGAGACGAAAAAGTAGGTGTCGAAAAAGAGACATCAAAGATTGTGTTTTTTAAAAAAAATTAATGGGCTGTGAGCTTGCCCGAGCCCGGGCTGAAGCCCGATAAAATAACTAGGGCCGGGCTTGGGCCTAAAGTTTTTAAAAAATTTTAGGCCCGAGCCCGGCCTGAGCCCGAAATTACTATGGTGGGCCGAGCCCCGGGCTTACCTCGGCTCGGCCTGAGCCTGGCTCATGCACACCCCTATATAAGATCCTTATTAAACCATATAACATTGCATCTTCCATAAATCGTTCCATGCGTGGACCCCACCAAGGCCAAGTGTGGGCCCCACCTTGCTTTAATGTCCGCATCAGAATGATTAAGAACTTTCTTCGGAATGATGGTCTTGAGCATCATAATTATCACCTTGTTGATTGGAATTTAGTTTGTAGATCTAAGAAGTTTGGCGGTCTAGGCATCAGGAAGATTAGGTTCCATAATATTGTTTTTTTAGCTAAATGGATTTGGAGATTTGGGAGGGAAAGGGATAGTTTATGGCATAGGGTGGTGGTGGCCAAATTTAGAGTCCAGTCGGTTTGGGGATCCAAGGACCACTGGGGGAGGCATTTGGAAATCTATTATGAAGGTGAAGGAGATCTTTTAGAGACATATAAGATTTTAGCTGGGTTCTGGCCAGTATATTAATTTTTGAAGTAATCTTTGGATTGGGGAGATCTCTTTAAAGGATAGGTTTTTTAATGTCTTCTCGTTAACCAAAGATAAGTAGAGTTCGGTGGCAAATTCCTTTGATTTTGAGGCGAATGTGTGGATGCCAAACATTGGAAGGCATGTGAATGATTGGAAAATAGGGGAGTTATGTTACTTGTTAGGGATTCTATATAGGACTACAAGGCTAATGCTTAATAGTTGGGATGTAATGGTGTGGAGGCTTTCCTTGAAAGAGAGGTTCTCTACCAAATCATTGTATCATGAATTATTGGGACTGAGGCGGTGTCTTTCCCATTTAGAATAATTTGGAATCTGGGTATACCATCTAAGTCTCGTTCTTCTTATGGAATGCATATTTGGATAAAATTGTAACCCTCAATCATCTCCAAAGTAGATGGTAGAACTTGACAAACAGATGGGTCATGTGCAGGAATGAGGCGGAGTTCGTTAATCACCTCTTTGTGCATTATCCTGTGGCGCTAAGGGTATGGTTTTTTTTTTCTTTCATCTTCAAATTTCTTGGGTCATCTCTGATTAGTTCCAGAATCTAATTCGGGGATGGTGGATTAGAGATATTGACAGGTTACCTCCTAGCATCTGGCAGGCCCTTCCTGGTGTCATTTGTTAGTCTTTGGAAGGAAAGGATAGATCTGGGGCGGAGCTGCTAAACTTTATCTATAAATCCGTGTTTGACTGGGTGTCTGTAGGGGCTGATTTTGAGGATATCGAGTGGTAGTTGATTTGGAGTGAGGATATATAGTTTCTGTTTGTTGGTTGTGTTTTTTCTCGTTCTCTCCTTTCTCACCTTCTCGGTGATGTTTGTTTTGCTTTATTGTTTTCATGTTCTCTTTTAATAAAGTGATCCATTTTTTTTTTTTGAGGCGGGAGCCTCTTGCACTGGGTTGCCCTT
Organism: Platanus orientalis; assembly: GCA_025762735.1. NCBI lineage: Eukaryota > Viridiplantae > Streptophyta > Magnoliopsida > Proteales > Platanaceae > Platanus > Platanus orientalis. Next base: position 11,646 of record JAOXJP010175752.1, read on the forward strand.
TTTTTATATGTAGTCGTATATCCTTATCTCGACACTACACGAATCCGACCCGCCAACACAAATTGCTGCCCCTATTGTTTGGTATATTATCTTTTCTTGTAATTTCATTTATTGTTGTTTCCCCTTCTTTTTATAGGTAATACTAAAAAGATACTATCATATATGATAAAGGGCGACCCAATGCATGAGGCTCCTGTTAACGCGGGGTCTGGGAAGGGCAAGATGTATGCAACCTTACCCCCATTTCTGGAGAGGCTATTTTTGTGACTCGAACTCGCACCACCAGGGATGCTAACGGTAAGTCTTACCATTGGGCCAAGCTGCCCTTTCATACTATCATATGTAATAGCTAATGAAAAAATATTATAATAAAGAACGATGAAAGTTGGTCAGGAGGATCATTCTTCTTACCGAAATTCCAATAGCCATCTTTTAGAAATAAAAAGTCTTCTTTCTTGTTAGCATTCCCAAGAGTGTGGTTATACAAAAATATCAAAATTATTCAAAATGATCAATAGGGTTGATAGAATAAGAAAATCTTTAAGGCCCTCGGGATTCTCTAGATACTAAGGAAATGGGAGCTTTTACTTGCACCGATCAAATTTCTAAGTCCCCCTCACCTTTTTTTTTTCCCCTTTTATACCTCTTCCCCTCCCTCTCCTCCGGCGGCAACCCGCCCCATTCCCTCTCTCTCTCCCTCCCTCCCTCTCCCGCACCCCCTCTCTCCCTCCCTCCCTCCCTCCCTCTCTCTCCCGGTGACCTGTTCGGACCCACAAGTCCAAACGGGATCCCTCCATTCGGACCTGTGCTCACTGGGAGAAAAAGAAGAAGAAGAAGAGAGGGGGAGGGAGGGAGGGGGAGGGAGAGGAGGGGGTGCGGGAGAGAGGAAGAGGGAGAGAGAGAGAGGGTGCAGGAGAGGGAGGGAG
>JAOXJP010175763.1:0-12571 GCA_025762735.1 Platanus orientalis
CCCCCCAAAAAAAAAGTGTAAATCAATTTTTGGTGCAGATGTATTTGCCCCTAATGCAGAGAGGACCTTAGTTGTTTTTTAAAGGGGTGCACCAAATCCACACCAAATCCAACCAGATCTATCAGACCCAAATTTAACGCTCCCAAAATTTCAAGATTAAATTTCAGTCAAATCACAATCACTTTTGAGGCTGTGACCGTTTGGACCATTGAGAGACTTGGAGCTGGCGACAATTGTCTCACCCCTTAATCCCATGCTTGAGAGTAGTATACCTACCATTGAAAAAGTGGATTGGATCAATTAGATACTTTGAACAGGTCTAATATGTGTAATATGGGTTCGGGTTTTGGTACGCTGAATCTACTGGTAATCGACTTCATTCCAATTAATAGTTAGATCTAAAACATATTGATTTGTAGAGTTGTCAATTGGGCTGGGCTGAGGTCTGCTCGACTCAGCCCGAAATGTTTTCTCCAGACCTGAACTGTGAATAAAACTTTGGGCCTAAAAGTTGGGCTGAACTCAACCTATTTTAAATCAACAGGCTTTGGGCCAAGTTTGAGCTACCTGATTAAAACTCTTTATGAATTTTAAGTCCATAATTGCCCCTAAACGCATATTATATGTGATCTTTTAAACAGTTAACACTTAAACTATCTGATGATAATAAATTTGTTAAAAATATATGGATCCAAAAAGAATAAAATAATATATAAATCCTAATATCAATATATAAATAAAATAAAATTTTCCAACTAGGTTGGGTTGGTCCTTGGGCTGAACTTGAGCTTGCCTGAATTCTTCCCAAATAAAACTTTGGGCCTAAAAGTTTGGCCCAAATGCAGCCTAGCCTGGAATTAAGTTGGCCCAATCCCATTTTTTTTCTTTTTTGGGTTAGACATGTTAGGCTTTGGGCTAGTTCGGCTCTATTGACAACTTTATTGATTAGGCATGTTTATAAGCAATAGAGTTTAGCTTGTTAAGTTTGTTCCATTCAACCTAAATCTGATTTGGTCTGATGTTGGATTGAACAAGGTTCCATCGTTTATACTGGTAAGGTTCAGATTGGTTATCCCGGTCCATCAATACTAGATCCATCAGAGGTGGCAAAAGAATTTAAGGTGACCTTTTTCTTTTTTTTTTGATAACCAAGGTATCCATGCTTCTTAGAGCACTTGACTATGTCCTCGAAGCACGTGGATTCCCTGCCTCTCCCACATACCAAGTAAATAGGGTTTTTGTATGCTTGAACAAGTGGCCCAAAGGGGATATGCTTCGAACCTCCGCTTCTTGAGGCATGATCTTGGTCAACTGTGCTTCGTTGTGTTTGTTTAAACAAAGGTGTGAGGAATGTGTATGGTTTTTCCACCTTTTCTTACAAATTGGCTTGATTAGTTCATCGAAAAATGAGGAAAAACCATTTAGCAAAATTGTATGGGGAAATGTAGTTTTTCCCATTCTTTGCTACCTTTTGCCTAACACCTTATAAATTGTTTTGCTTCCTATTCCTACTAAACACTAGGGAACACTAGGGGAAATGTGGAAAAGTAAAATGACACAAAAAATGATGACATTTTCATATTTTATTTTGCCACAGATTCTCATGGTGGTATTATTGTGTTTTCCAATTGCTGCCAATTGCCTCTAATTAGGGTTAATTTAAGGTGACCTTGTCATGGAAGTTTGAATAATTTAAACACAAAATCAAGTGAAGGGGTTCTGTGCATCTCCTGCTAGAGTAGTCAATCCAATCTCTACATTTCACAAGTCCCTGACTACAGTTTCCCAGTGCAAAAGATTAGGTACAAATGAATTTCGTGCAAAACGACACCAGGGTCTAAACACATCAGTGCCGAAAAGTGATAAGCACCCCCCCCCCAAAAAAAAAAAAAGTATAAATCACTTTTTGGTGGTGATGCATCAGCCCCTAGTGCAATTTGCACCTGTTTGTATGAAATTTATTTGTACCTAATTCCAGCCGTTTTTCTAGTGGATGTAGATTTAACCCCACTTGATCCTTTCCAAATTGTTAAAGTGTAGCAAATTTCCATGGTTGACATGTGGCAAAAAAAATGAACATGTCAAATTTTAACAAGCTGGTTCAGTTGTAGATCTGTTGGCCTTATAAGGCCCGAGTCATAGTTTTTAATCAGTTGCAAAACTGATCTGATGCACATGTGAAAAATATATAGTGCGTCTGAAGCGTTCTTACACCTAAGCTCTTATTTACACCCATACCACACCTTGCTGCATAGCTTCACAAGAGAGTATGATTCTCAAAATAAACATGAATAAAGAGAAGGATTATTTATTAAGTGATTTCTTTTCCACACCTAGCCTATATAGGCTTAAACATAAAACCAAAGAAAATAATAATAATAATAATAATAATAATCAGTTTTTTCCAACAACACGCGTACACAAGTCACACACACACACAGAGAGAGAGAGAGAGAGAGAGGTTAAGGTTGTCTTCTAATACTTCATGTGTGTAACATATAGTATGCTAGGTTGTACTTCTCAAGTAGAAGCTTCTTTTTCTTTACATCAATTAATACAATGAATAACTAAAATGTATGGAATATGACATCAATCACTTCCATACTTTATCATCGCAAGGAGTACAACCCTCTTGAGCAATGTCACTAATTTGAACACCTGAATCGTAGATCATCCCAGCCTTCCAATCAGCAGGGAGGACTTTCTTTGCCCATATCCACTTCCCATCATACCCTGCTGTCACCTGTAGCCGGAACTGCAATGCTCCGACCGGAACCCGACTCGTGTCCCATACAGCCCCATAATTCCGGCTCATGAAACCCCAATTTGAAGAATCAACCTGCAAAATCAAAAGTATGATATAATAAATGCCCCATGTTTTATTTCAAATACAACTTGCTAAATATTCAGCCTTTCATTTACCTGAGCTACATCGACAGTTACGATGTCTGTCTGGCCACCTTGGAAGAGGAACTTGACTGTTAAATAATTTGGTTTTTGGCTCATCTCTTCTACTCGTAGTGACAAATTCTGGTTTTTATAATCACAAGGTATCCTGTAATATACAAGAAGAAAATCAACACTAATTTATGGGTAAATCAAATTGCTTCATTTAATTTATTTTTTTAAATTTCAGTAGATTAGTTGGTTGGGATCATTCAATCAGGGAGGATTTTGACTTGGGAAGACTTTGGTAGCAGATGTGGGTCACACTCCCCAGTCGATCTATATAAAATGGGACCATCAACCCTCATCCTTTTTGCATCACAACACACATTGAAACAATATTGTTCTTGTTGAAAATCCAAGCTCAAGCAAGTAATGCCCTTTTTCCCCTACATACATGTCTTAATGCAGAGTTCACATCATCTCCAGTCTGAATGAACAGGTACCACTCCTGTCTCTGCTCGGGATGTGACATGACGTCTGACAAAGGATGTATTGATAAATACACATGTACTTATCTATTTTGCATTTACTGTGAAACCCTTCTTTGACCCATGTGTATTGACTCCAATACCCTTCATCAGGCCAAATGTCATGCACTGATTGGTGATGGAGTGATATCTGTCTACTCAGACACAAGATGATTCAAAATCCTCTATGTGGTGGGTATAACTAAATGATTTCATTTATAAAGAGCATTTATAAGCCAAAATTGATTGGGTGGAGTAGGAAAGAAAAACAGTAGTTGTGAATTATCAAAAGATATGACCCAGAGATATGACCCTAGACAACGTAGAATGACAGAGCAGGATTGGTGAGGCCAACACCAAATAGTTGGGTAGTAAATTGAAATTTCATTTTCTTTAATCACCTACCTCTTGTACTCCACGTTGACAATCCCAAGCTTTAAAATGTCTTGAGCCATACCATTACGAGCCATAGTCATAAAGGCTTTGCTAGATAGAACAAAACCTGTTTGGTTATTTCGATTTAGATCGGTCAAAATAACCTTAGTCCCTCCTCTGCTACAAAGGGTCTCATTCTTGCACCTTATCTGTCACAAATCAAATTCCCCAACAATAACTTAAAACACATTCAATAATCAAGAGAGGAAGAAATCTATTTGATTAATTTATTTCTCGCTTTTAGTTATCAATCTATCCATCTTGTACACAAACCTGAAAGCACCCCCCACAGCCGGTTCCATCTCTATAAAGGGAAGAACCACCGGCTGCAAGGTATCCACCATTAAAGCCCAGAGCCAAGGAACCATAACCACAAGCACCAGCTGCAATAAATCGACAAAATAAATGTTACCCATTAAGTATTTCAGAGATATGACATCTGGGTTTCTACCCTTTTTCCACTCTCAATCAAAATTCAATTGATCTCAACTAATCAATCAAAAAGAGACTAAGAAAACAGAGGAACTAACACGAAAGTGGAGCTGAGGAGGTGAAGTAAGCAGCCTTTGTTTGATGCACACAACGATCACAAGCAGTTGCAGAGGAGAGGAGGATGAAGAGGAAGCATAGAAAGATAGACATCTTGGTGTGAACGTGATTCCAAGAGGGAGAAGAGAAAAACAAGATTTATTTATAGGATTACGGAGACAAGAGTGGAGTACAGGTGCTTGGAGAACGTGGACGGGTTTTGAATGGATTACAGGTGCTCAAAAAACATGGACGGTTTATAAATGGATTTCATCATTTATTAGTATCGAGATACGGGATGGCAAAGAAAGAGACAGGCATTTGCATAAACGCTGCGGGACAAAGAACAATTTACTGGACTGGTCTCTCACCGACTCCTTGCACGCGCACAAACAGCTGTGCTGCGGTTACAAGAAACCTTTTTTTTTTGGCACGAGCACTTTTTCATAATGGAAGTTTCTTTCTCCTCTCGTTACGTCTAGAATTCTGTTTATGGGTTCTGAGAAAAAAACCACCAATTAAATGTTCTGTGAACATTTGGTACCCAGGACGAGGTAGGATTTGGTAGGACCCCTAAATTCAGCCTAAGATAAGATTGACATTAGCGACTGACACATCAGTGCCAAAAAAATTGATATACACTTTTTTGGATGCTTTTCACCTTTTTAGTGCTGATGTGTCAGTCCTACCTTAGGATGACTTGGGGTAGTCCTATGACCTCCCAAGATTTGGTGCATTCTCTAAATGAACACCTAAAATCCTCTCCTATACAGGCAACACGTCATGCCAAAATGTGAAAAATCATCCCCAAAAAGTGCAAATCACTTTTTTGACATGATGCATCCCCCTGCATGCAAGAGGACTTTAGGTGTCAAGGGGAGTACCAAATCCACATCAGTCCAAACACCGAGGGACTTCTCATAGAATAAAATGGACAGGGTTAGATGAAATTTAAAAATCCTGTCCATTATGTTCCTTATGACGTCCCCGATGTCCTGTGCACCATTGGTCACGGACAGAAAATCCTGGACAGGATATTTGCTCCCTAAAAACAACCTTTTTAATTTTTTGTATAACCTCGAACCAACTGTTCAAGAGGATGTGAGTACTACTTAATGAATTGCAAAGTGGGTAATTTGATTAAGGTTTGTCCAATTCATAAAACCCGTGAATATGATTTTGTGGGTTTTTTTATTTTTTTCTCTGGTAATAATTTCTGTGTGAATGGATAAAAAAATGCTCACCTTAACGAATGCGCGGCAGGTACATCAGCACCAAAAAGTGAATTTGTGCCTTCCAAAAAAGTGAAAATCACTTTTCAACACTGATGTATCCGCCCCTGACAAAGAACAGTGATGAGCGTTTGTTAAGGGAAGCGTTCGTAAACCGATCCCAATTTCTGTGGGTCTAAGTGCAAATTTTGATTTTGTTAAATTAGGAATTTGATATTTCACGACTCAACCCCAGATTAATATGAATCAATGTGTTACGACTATATTAACAATCAGTAAAATAAATTTGGTAATGGCATATCAAATCAAATTAGTGATGAATTGCAGATCTACTGGCAACCACTAGGAATACTTTAAAAAGGAGGAAAATGGGGGCACTCGATTTGTACTCATGAACTGAGATTGGGTATTAAGGGGATGTGTGGCGTTTTGTGTAATATGGGGGGTGGGGTGTTATGACTTTCATGGCCTATTTGACCAATGAAAAAAAGATGTGAAGGATTCATTTTGGTGACTTATGATGACTCATTATCGGGTGGAAGGATAAGAAGGAAGTCAATATTTCCCTCTTGCCAAGCAAGAGTAATGCCAAAACACAACAGCTATCATCTATCGCTGTACTGTTATAGAAAAGAGAACTTCCACCTTCTTCTTTTTTGGTAGTGAATTTCCTACAAATTCTGTGTTCTCGCCTACATAATACTCTCTTTCTCTCTTAGGAGAAATATGATTGAGATTGCTAGGCAAGGCCAAATGGTGGATGGGTCGTGATTCAAAAAAGGTGCCCTCACGACAGTCAGAGGATTAGATACAACAATTTAGAGAGTGGTTAAAGTTGGAATGACATTAGGGCCGACACAAAAGTGCCAAAAAGTGAAAAAAAATCCCCCCAAAAGTGTATATCACTTTTTCGGTGCTGATGTATCAGCTCTAATGTCATTCCAACTTTATGCACTTTCTAAGTTGTTGTACCTAATCCCAGCTCCTCACGAGGACGTATGCTTTATGATGAATTGGAATCCACTTAACACTCTTACCCCACCAAGCGGCAATAATCCCCTCACACCAAAACTACATAAACGGGCAAGTTCGCCATGTTCTTTTGAAAAAAAAAAAAATATGAAGGGGACAAGCCTAGTTCAATTAAGAAATTACCATATTTACCACAAAATAAATAAATAAAATACATAAGTAAAAATATGGTTGGAATTAAGTAGCCACCAGCTTGAAAAAATGGGCAGATTGGTGGGTCACGTTAAGATTACCAGCCCTAGTTTTAGAGGGTGGATTGTATCTGCTCCTCTTAACTAACGCTCCTCTCTGCCCCCTGTCAGAAGGCGGGCACATCAGCACCAACAAGTGATCTTAATGCCTTCATATTACAAGCCAATTCTTGGGGCATCATAAAAGCCATCAGCCCGGACTTCCAGCGTCAACCTATTCCCACCAATCAGGAATCCCAAAATGCAAAAACATCTTGAGAGGAGTATTTCAGTAAGAAAAAAGATCTCCTACACCCAAATGTGTCTGTTCCTCCGTGTCCCCACATCACAGGCTGACATGTGATGGTCATTTGAATTCGGTGCCTCTTTTTAGGTATTTACTTTTTCATTTGAACACTTTTTAACAGTTGTAACAATAGACCCCTTTTTTTGTATCTAATTTTTCATTTGAAAATTAGTTTTATGGTTTTAACCCTATAAACCCTACCCTTTGTGTGTGGGGACATGGAGGGACAGAAAATTTGCATATAGGAGATCCCGTGCCTTTTGGTAAATATATGTGATGAATTGATTACAACAGGACACATGACTATTTACTACATACCCTTGACATCCCACCTTGTGATTAGTGGAGTACGCAGCAAGTTCTCTGTTTTTTATTTTTTATTTTATTTTGGGCGGTCTGGGTGGTGATCGAATTGATTGAATTGGGTTTACCATGTTTGACAATATTTGTTTTGAGATCATAAAGCTCGTCCACGTCGTGACAGAATGTGAGTTGTTTAGTAGGTATGCACTCAACGCCACAAAATAAATGAAGTACGATTACTATGGGTGTCTAATTTCTATGCATTTAGGAGCTTCTACCCTGTGTTTATAAAGGAACTCTTGTGTGTTTTCTTTTTTAAATGCTATGGGCTCTTGGGTTCTATCAAAATAGGTTAGCGTCCAAACGATTTTGATCTTGGAGGCAAACCACGAGAGAGATTAATGGGCAGCAGGTTAATAACATGGAAGAAATTGAGAAGTTAAGAGGGTAGCGGTCAAACATATAGTAGATCCCGATGTACTACAGTAAATGGTGTAACCTGTTTCAATTGCTATGAGGTTTCGGCAAGGGAAGAGGATTTCAAGTTTCAAGTCCATGGTCTACCAAATCCATGGATCCAGGGTGCTGGAACTCTCTGCTTAGATGGGTGTAAGTGGACCCATTAGCCCAATTCTGTATCAGCAGAGGGAAGCCCAAAACCAACCAAGCTTGTTGAGGTTAAGGTATTTCTAGATACTCCTAGGCTTAACATCCATTAAAGGTAGCCCTAGGCCCTGACCATTTATGAATCCGGCCCTAAGTTCAGGATTAAGCCCAGAGTATGAGCTTCTCGGCTAAGCTCGAGTCCATCCCCAGTTGGGCCTAGTCGGCCCAAGGGCACCATTTTAAGTCATGAGATTTGAGTGTGCTCCACACCTTACCGACCAAGACAATTAAAAGGTAAACAGAATTGAAATCCATCACAAAATGGACACCACATAATAGGGGAAGCAGATTTCTAGACCTGTTACATTGTTTATCCCAAGTACTTGGGATAAGGTTTTGTAAAGTTTATTAAACTTTATACCCTTCCAAAAAAATGAATAATAATAACAAAATAAGGGTTTATTGAGTTTCTTGTCCATGGGGAAGATAATCAAGGACAGTGAAGAGGTCATTAAACTAGATATAAAAGATTGTAGTCTAGATGTTTTATTCATAGTCACCAATGGCTATCCTAGCAAATCCTGACTTGGGTAACATGCTAGTTTTTGAGTGGGCCAAACTTTTTTGAAGCACACGTTCTGTGATAGTGTATATGATGAATTATAACCTTTTTTTTTTTTTTTTTTTTTTTTGGGGGGGGGGGGGGGGGGGGCGCTTGTATATACAGAAATATAGGTACACGAACACATGGTTTCCAATACAGGATGGCCCCTGGAAACATTGTTTGAGATATTACAGACCAATCTGCATAACTATCATCACTTTAAGCAAAGGTGGTACTTCTTTTTTTGACTCAATCAAGCTTATCGTTAAAAACTGGTATTTACTTTCCTCAAAAGCACAAACAGCCATAAGGCCCATAACGAAACAGCATTAAGGAATTGATGAGGACAAATCAAATGGAAGAAAAAATTACAATGAACATATACTAAGTTCCATCTGTGATCCATCTTCTTAACAAATATTCACAAAACAGCAAATGTACCCGTTTTTTACAAGTTGGAATAGAACCTCTACAAATTGCCTAATGGTGGACATGCATTATCACTATAGAGCTGGTTTAAAAATAAATAAGTAAACCTGACTATAAAATGCATTTTACAAATTCAGTTTTCTTTTTTCTTTGGTACTGAAGAAAGAATAAGAAAAGAACCTGTTCTGACCTTTTGCGCTATTCTGTGACTAGAAATGGAAGTTTGTTTGCTCTAGAGTTGTAGATCCAACAAAATGCTTCAAAATTTCCAGAAGCCATTATTGCCTCATTGAGTGCTTAATCAATTTGAGTAGCCTCCCATTGTCAAACCAAAGGTTCATGAAAGCCAATTTAACTGGATTTCAGACTGCTTTCACGGACAGAATGCCAACAAGTTCTGTTCGAGCTTTCTCGAGGGCATCAGACAAATTCTCAGGCTTCCGTCCACCTGCCTGGGCAAGATTAGGCCTGCCACCCCCTCCTCCACCGCACAACTTAGCTATGGGCCCTATAAACTTCCCAGCCTGTAGTCCAAGATTGACAACCCCAGGACTAAATGCAGCAACTAAGCTCACCTTCCCTTCATCTGGACATGAACCCAAAACCACTGCTATAGGATCTTGTAGAGTATCCACTAGATGTTCAGCAGCACACTTCAGTGAATCAGCATCAATATCATCCATATTCTCAACAAGAACCCTGAAAAAAAATTATTTTCTCTCAAACAATGAAAAAATAAAAAAATGAAAGAATTGAAGTTATCAGTCACAGAAACAGTAACCGAAATTCATGGTATTTTAGAAATCATGTTACATTTTTATTTTGAGATTTTTCATAAAAGAAAATTGATATATGTGTGTGTGTATATAATTAATTTTAAGAATTTCTTTCTCTTAGATGTATCATGACATTTTAGTGTTACATTATTTTAATTCTAGCTTACATTATTATCCTTCCTATTTTTAAGGAATCCAGAGATTGTCTAGTTAAAACCCGAAGGAAAATGGGCAATGAAATATTTAATATTTTCCTTGATAAATATTTTCTAAGAATGAGAACAGATTATGCTCACAGGCAAAAGAGGATTATTACCTTATATTTTTAGAAGTTCCAACTGAGAATGCTTTGCTAGCAAATGTTGATGCTTTGTATACTGCTGCTTTAGCACGTATGGCTGAAACTTCATTCCTCACAATCCGTAACTCCTCCAAAAGGCTTTCCACCCTGGTCGTTACATCTTCAGCTTTTACCTTGGAGAAAGATACTTCATATAGTTTAGAAACAATATTATGTTTCCAAAAAAATGTTTCACAAAACAAATCTAAGTTCAAACAGATATTTTAAGGAAATTGATACAAAAAAGTAAGTGTACTTGACACATTTCTGTTACCATTTATAGACAACTTCGGCCTTCTAGAGAGAAAAGCACTTTATATTAATGCATTCTCTCTCTCTTGACAAGCAATAAATAATTTCTGCCAAAAAAGAGATTCCATTGATAGCTCAACCCAAAAACCTCTTTCCAGAACAAGGACTAAACACCCAATGATGATGCTCTTGTCAACCAACATCAGAGAAGGGTTTGACTCATTCTGAGCTTGGAATTCTAGTCACCATAAGTTATTCTGTAAATTAAACTAGTCCTACAAGTTTTTTCATAACCAATTCATACTGGTACTGCTTAAAATCAAGACAAGTGGATCATTTTAAACCCGCTTAAGTGAAATCTAATCTTTGTTCTCGAAGAAAGAAGTGAGATCCAAGCATCAACAGCAGAGTTGAGTGTGATGGAAGATGACATCCAACCAAGTTTGAGTTGCAAGTGGCAGTGGAAGAAGAAAATGAAAAAAAAAAAAAGTTTTACCACTAAAAAGAGGATAAAGAAAGAAAGAAAAAAAAGAACAAACCAAAATAGTTAATAGTCCTGGCCATCTGTTTTCTGAAACAAAACAATTGGGGGGTATCTTTACTCAAATTAAGTTTAGCTTAGGTGCCTGGTACTTGCTACTGTATAGATGCCAAGATAACTTTGTCATTGGATAATTGAATGTCTCCAAGAAAAATATACCTTGAGAGTGGAGCATAGATGCTTCATGTAATTATCACGGATGTTGATGTAATCAATGAAAGCATCACCAGCTACTGCCTCAATACGCCTGATCCCTGATGCAATTCCTTGCTCTGAAATTATTTTGAAGCCACGTATTTCTGAAGTATTGTTAACATGGGTCCCACCACAGAGTTCCATAGATACACCAGGAACTTCTACAACACGTACCTATAAAATATCATAGTAAAGATGTTGTAAACTGGTTTTCTCTGTTGCTTGTCCAGAATTCTTGGACATCCAAATGGAATTATTATTATGTCATGTTAAAATCTGTGTACTTTTTAAATTTGATATTACTTAAATAGTTTATACATAAAAAGACTTCCATGTAAGATTTCATGGTAAACATTGTTTCTATACTCAGTTATTAACTTTGTTCTGTTTAATCAATGGGCCATATGGTTTTAACCAACAGCAATATATGCTGTAACAAACTTTGCATAAACAGGGAATGATTGTGCTTGTCGTACATTAATCTTAATATGAACTAACTCAACAAAGTTTTTCTCGTAGAGAAGATTGCACATTACTGGTATCTACAGTTTCTCAATAGTTCTAGTGTGAAACATGCCTATGAAATTTTGTTTGTGCATACAGGCACGAGACGTACATGTGTGCTCCAGAGGGTTTTTTTTTGGTAAGAGTGCTCTAGAGGTGTTATAGACTCGGGGCATATTTAAGTTTGGGGACTGTTGCTCTCTTGATCTCGCTCTGCCCTCTGGGCACTTAGTGGAGGACATATGATTCAAAGGAGAGCTTCTTCTAGTCAAGATTTGGAGTATGACATACCAAATAAAAAAACTTTGATAAGCTTATGTGTTCATAAGTTATATATCATCCTTTGAATAAATATGAAACTAGAATTTTTTAAACAAACAAACCTGTTCTCCATACTTTTCACCGAACATTGCAATGGCCCCAGCTTGTTTGGCATCAGTTAGAGGCATCACTTTAGTTTGAAGAAGTATTGCATCACCAATCCATTTATTGATTAATCCCTCAACTTCCATGATCTCAAGGTCTAGCAGAGGCCTATGAAAGTTGAAATCAAACCGAAGACGATCAAAAGCCACCAATGAACCAGCTTGTGATGTTTCTTGGCCTATTACAAGTTTAAGCGCAGATTGTAGTAAATGCGTAGCAGTATGGTGAACCTGCAATGTCCAACCGAATTCCACTATACAACATTCAAAAAGGGATAAAGCCAGACCAATGCAAACACTACGAATAAATCTATGTTAATTAGTATATCGTAGCTTTATTGAGATCTTATTGGACTTGTCTAAGCCATTGTTCTTGAATTGAATCTCACCATGCAGCAGTCAATGAAAAGATGGGGACCAACCTCGAAAGATGCTGAAAAAAGCATTCACAGTGAAGACTGTACCTTAGCCCGCTG
>JAOXJP010175774.1:0-26572 GCA_025762735.1 Platanus orientalis
ACATGGCTTTTTTATACAATATTTTATGTAATGATGCCATATGATACATAAAACCAGAATTTTTTTCTTCATAAATATATCCATCTAATAGATATATCTAAAAAGTTAGTGAATCCATTAATAACATGCAATACATACTAAAGATTTTAACAAAAAGAAAGACTGCAATTAATTCATCATAAGATCATGTACCCATTGACCTTCATCATTGTCAAAAAAATTAAAAAAATATAATTCTATCATACCAATTTACTACATTGTCACAAAAAATTATGTTCAACATCCAATATAACATACCAAAATTCTCTTTATTTATCTCAATAAGTTATGAGTTTTTATTCCATAAGAAAGCACATGGTTTGCTAAATATAAAACGATCACATATATAACCTCAAGAAAGGGAAATAATATCATCTTTGTCACTTAAATTTTCTTCGCCATGCATTTGCTTGTAATTTCATCTTCAGCCATGTCAAGCAAACTTTAGGTTTCTTCATACTTAAAAGGTTGACCTATACTCTGCCTTCAAGAACAAAGTATTAATTGCAAACAAGTATAATTTTTCTACAAGTTTCACTTCAGACAAATCATCCAATTTTTTGATACAAGCAATAATGGGATCCATAGCAGACATATTTTTTTTATCTCATTTTTCTTGTCAGACTAAAAAATACTGTTGCACAATGCTTCAATACATGTGGTCATTCTAGTAGAGGTACTACGTTCTTTTTTCATCTTTCTTTCTGTGCGAGGAACCTGACATTCCAAACCTGAAACAACCCCTTCCCTTTTTGATGATGAACCTGGTTTTGATACCACTTGTTAGGATCGTAACACTCTCTTGATGCAAGTTCCCTGGGATGCAATAAACGAGAAAATAAACAAGCAAACACACAAGAAACCATAATACAATGATTTACGTGAAAAACCCTAACACCGGAGAAAAACCATGGAGCCACACAAAAAACCTTTCACTATAATGGAAGAATACAAAGCTACAATATTTCTTCTCTCCTACACACACTTTCACAGCCCAAAACCCTTGAGAAACCCCTTTTTCTTTCCCCTTCTCACCTTTCCTCTCAACTAAGAGAACCTTGAGAAAACCCAAAGAGAAATCTTTTTAAAGATTTTCACCACTCTCTTAAACCTTGCAAAGACCTTTATACACTTTGAGTGACCTCTCTATAACCCTAAATAACAATAAAGACCTTATATAGATCATACAAGTTGATCCCACCATGAAGCCTTACATTCCAAGCTCACCACAGAGGTTTCTATTTCTTTTTTGCGTCATCGGCTCGATCCAGGATTGATCCGGGATTAAACTGGTTGCCTAGCTTGATCTTGGATTAAACTAGAAATTCTTTGGTCTTCATGTTCTACAGTCTATGCAACCAATTGTGCCCATATCAATTCAACACTGCTGGAACTCACTCCAAAGGTTCCACTTGCCTTTGATTCACATCAGACTCCACCCCAACAATCTTCCCTAAAGAATAAAGCTTTCTCATTGTCTCTATGGTTTTTTCCCAACTTGGGATTTCCATGTAAATCATTGTGTTCTTGTAGTGTACTTGTGGTTTTAATTGTTTTACTTTGATTATTATTGTTTCTTCTTGTTTGGATAGGTTGAAAGGTTTTCTATGTTAACTCCCAACATTTGCTTCGATCGATGTTCTTCCTATGGATGCTTGTCATTTGCTAATTGGCAGGTCTTGACAATTTGATAGGCATTTGGAACATGATGGTAAGAAGAATACTTACACTATTATAAAAAAAAGGAGTGAAATATGTGCTGAATCCATTGAAAGATGCTCCCATCAATATGCAATCAAGTAGCCAAATCAGCTTATTGTCTTATAAGGAGTTTAAGTAGTCATACAAAGAAGATGTGATAACTTATGCTTTGGTTGCTATGGGAAAGAGTGAAGAAGTTGCTGATGAGATTTTGGTTGAAGTTTCAAGCTCATTGGACGAATTTAAAGGCTTAGCTCCATGTGAACTTCCAGCTGGTTTACTTCTACTACAAGACATTCAACATCAGATTGACTTCATTTTAGGTCCTATCCTTCCTAACTTACCTCATTATAAAAGGTTTCCTAGTGAACATATTGAGTTATAGAGACAACTTGAGGATTTGATAAATAAGGGATTGATTAGAGACTCTTAGTCATTGTGTTGTTTCAGCTCTTTTAGCTTTGAGAATGGATGGAACATGGATGATGTGCATTGATAGTAGAACTGTCAATAAGATTACTATAAAGTATAAGTTTCCCATTTTTTTGTCTTAATGATATGCTTGATGAGTTAATTGGTACTAAGGTCTTCTTTAAAATAGACTTACGAAGTGGTTATCACCAAATTAGAATTAGAGAAGGTGATGAATGGAAGAAACCTTTCAAAACTAAAGATGACCTCTATGAATGACTTGTTATTCTATTTGGGTTGTCTAATGCCCCTAGCACTTTCATGAGGCTTATGACTCAAGTTTTGAAGAATTTATGAAAAGTATGTTGTGGTATATTTTGATGATATCTTGATCTACAACAAGAACAAAATTCATCACTAAAATTCATCACTTAGAGCATCTAGCCAATGTGTTCAAAGTGCTCTATGACAAATGATTGTATATCAACCTAAAGAAGTGTTCTTTTATGACTAACCGAGTTGTATTTTTAGTCTATGTTTTGAGTGTAGATAGCATGCAAATGGATGATAAGAAAGTGAAAGTTATTCTTGACTGGCTTACTCTAAGAGCCTAACCAATGTAAGAAGGTTTCATGGTCTAACTTCCTTCTATTGGTGGTTAGTAAAAAATTTCAGCACCATTATTGCTCCAATGCTGAATATTTTGAAGAAGAAAGAGTTCTGATGGACTAGTGAAGCTGAAAAGAGTCTTCAACAATTGAAGTCCAAATTCATTGAAGCTTTGGTTCTAGCACTACTATATTTTTCTAAGCCATTCCAAGTGGAATGTGATGCATCTAATATGGGTATACAAGTTGTCCTTGTGCAAGAAGGAAGACCCATTGCTTACTTTAGTGAGAGGTCAGTGATGTGAAGTTGAAATACTCAACTTATGACAAGGAGCTATATGTTATTGTTTAAGCTTTGTGACATTGGGAGTACTATCTCATTGGTATGGAGTTTGTTCTCTACTATGACCATGAAGCTTTGCGGTTTTTCAAGGCACAAAAGAAGTTGAACTCTAGGCATGCTGATTGGGTATCTTATGTAGAGAAGTTTTCTTTTGATGTACAACATAAGGCTTGTTCGTCTAAAATGTTTGTTGATGCATTAAGCCGTAGACATAGCTTGTTCACTACTCTCTCTTGTGAGATCACTGGATTTGATCTCTTACCAAAATATTATGTAGTAGATCATTTCTTCTCTAAGGTGTTGCAAGACTAGAATGATGGGAATATTGATAAGGCCTCAAAATTAATTACAAGTGTTGCAACGATTGGTGTTATTTGTTCGGAGATATATGAACAATACATAGGTAAAACATGAGGTCGAGTTTTCTTTTCAAGTTGGAGAGAATGATGCAGGAGTAAGGGAGGAATGATTTTATCTGTCGAATTATTTTTGTCCATAGGAGTATGAGTTTTATCTGCAGGAGAATATTTAAAACCGTCCGAAAGATTTTCTACGAATAGTAAGTTTTTTGGCCAAGTAAACAACATGTGTCATTTTGTTATTCATCAAAGTATCCCATAGCATATAAGATCTTGATACCTAAGTATCCCATGATAATTCTAACGATATAGCAAAACAAGACAACCACTTGGCAAGGTTCTAGAACTATCTTAGCCAACAATTTTGGGTAACTTCCGAGGCACACATCTACCAACTGTGTGTGAATTACAATTCATGCCATGCACCATTGAAATATATATGAGTCTAGTTTTCAATGCTTCAAACTATGTGTCATTTAGAGTTCTTTAGAAGAAGTTATGACCATTTTATTAGAAGGTGTCTATACTAATTGTAGTCAATTTGAGACTGAGTTTTGAGATTTTGGTTACTTTTCCAATACTTATTTTGGTCTTTGTGATTTTAAAAAGTTTTATTTCGAGTCCATGTTCAAGTTTCTTACTTAATTGAGTCTTGGAACCCTAAAAGGTTATTTTGAAAAAGTAACAAAATGTTTAAGAGTCTCTCTGCTTGGAAGGTTGTTCCAAGCCGAAGCCTATATAAACCCACGACTATGAATGAAATGGATAAATTGATTTTGATACAAAATATTGTTAATAAGTGTGTCTTTCTTTAGAGTTGAGTGATTCCTCTTATCAATCAAGAGTGTGGTTTGGCCGCGTCGAGTGGCATCTGCTACCCCCAGTTGAGTGGCATCTCAGGACTATCCCCCTTTCCTTGGTTAGATCCTTTGGATTTAACCAGCCCCTGTAGGTCTCATCTTGCATCAATTGCACATAATGATTGAGAAGAGGACATATGCAAATCTAAATGATAGAAAGTCAAATAGTGATCATGTATTCTTTACAAATTCTGCATAAGAGAGCACAACCACACCTAACCCTCTAGGCCTAAATCCCAATTTGTAATTCTTTGTTCCCTTCATGTTTATTTGTTATCCTTTGGATTATTTGTCAATGGGTATCCTTTGGATTTGACTGAAATCAGATACCAATTAAATCCATATAAGATATTAGGTGTGGTATATATTATTGCATATATTAAACTATCCATAAATTGGTCATAAGGCATCTTATCCATTTGGTCTTTTATTTGATTATTTTATGGATACTTTGATTTATCCAGTCTCTGTCCTTGATTTTAGGTGTAGTGATAGGTGTAATACTAATTACTACTAAGTTAATAAAGGTCTAATTGAACCTTATTGAAGTGCCATTCATGATTTTGAGTTGCACATGATGATGAGAAGACAAATGAAACCATAATGATAAGCAATTGAATCGTGTTGTCATTACTACAAATTATAGTA
The DNA here is from genome assembly GCA_025762735.1 of Platanus orientalis. Taxonomy (NCBI): domain Eukaryota; kingdom Viridiplantae; phylum Streptophyta; class Magnoliopsida; order Proteales; family Platanaceae; genus Platanus; species Platanus orientalis. Next base: position 4,970 of record JAOXJP010175774.1, read on the forward strand.
ACATAAAAAATGTAAAAGATTTACCCATAAAACTAAATATGAAAACAAACTCTGGATTCATTACTTTCCATTTAATCATTTCAGTGGATGATTGTTACCATCTAAGAAATTTTAAATTCAATAAATAAACTTTAATATTAAGGAATAAAATAGGGAAAATAGATTTTTCAATGCTTTTGCATATAGTTAAAAAGAACACCATCAACAATAACAATAACTACTACCCCAACAAAGCCTTTTTTAAATTTATATAGATATTATATTTAAGACTTTAATTTTGTCATTTTATATAGATTTCTCTTACTTAATTATCCTATTAAGTCATTCTAGTTGAAAGAGCTTTATTTGGATCTACCATATAAGTGAGTTCCACTTAGAATGAAGATTAAAAATATAGAGGTATCAATGCATTTAAGAAAGACATGCATGTATTTGATAAATAAAATTTTCTTAGTAGACTAATTGATGATATGCATTAAACTACTTGAGAAAACAAATTGTATTAATAGTAACATTTGATTTTGAGTATGTTGAAGGACTTATGGCCTGTTTGGCAACCACCTGTAATGTAATCATTTCATTTTAAATTCCCAAGGCATTTGTAGCCATGAGGTGTGAAATTCTATGTCCCTAACTATCCTAGAAGAGTGAATAAGATATTCAATTTTTAATGTTCTTTTAGCTTATCTACTTCTTTCATTGATCTTGTTTCTAATTTGATAATAATGAAGAACTAAATATGGCAATCAACACAAGTAAATCAAATAGACATCAATCACACACCACACAATTCACACAAACTTTTAAAGTGGTTTAATACTATGGGCCTACATCCACTATAGAAGATAATTTAGAGAAATAAATTTTTCTGATCAATGCATGCCTCTAACTAGGCTGATTTTACAATTGTAATCTCTCAGTAAATGAAGAGAGGATTCTCTTATATTTTTAGTGCCTCTTAATAGGTGAATTTATGCAGTTAAATCATCGAGCTAATGAGCTACTTAATAGCAGATATTTTTGTTTGAATCAGGTGTATAAATCAACTATTTCAAGATAAATAGTCAAACATTCATAAAATATCAACGGTTTGATTTTTAAACTGAAACCTTAAAATTTATTACCTCATGAATGGCTTGCTCTCGAAGCTTTCGTTGTAGTTTTGCAGGATTGAACCTATTAATCACAAACCTTCAAGGAAGATGGATCTCTTTATTTCTCAAGAGATTCGTGATTCAAATCCCCTTTGAATGCAATGAGAGTTATTACCAAAAAAAAAAAAAGGCTCAAGAATGACTTTCTTCTTTAAGGAGCTTTCAATTTATTTTTGTGCTTTTTAAAATTAATCAGTTTTAAGACAATGTTTAGGTATACATAGGGTGTCCAAAACCTTAGAGAAACCACCAAAAATGGGCACAAAAGTGTGCTAGGATGTTGCACAATTACGGATTTTAAAGATGAGGAATTTCCAAAAATTCTGCTCCTGACCAGTCATTAGTTTAGTTGTGACCGGTCATGACACCCACCCGGATGGGTGCATTCTGCTTGACCAGTTAGGGTATGACCATGACCGGTTCCACCTTTAGGAATCAGGAGACGATGGTTCCATCATGACTAGTTTAACCTTGGACCGTGACTGGTCATGGCACCCACCCTAAAGGGTGCATTCTGCCTGACCGGTCCTGATGGACCCATGACCAGTCCTAAAGGCCCCGTATTGGAACTTGGCATCTTTTTGTCTTTTTTCGTCTTGTTTTTCTATTGTATGCTATGGGAATGTTTCTATGGCCTTGTGAGGTCTTCTAACAACTTATTATAGGTTTTTTGGGTTAGTCTTAGTGAGCATGCCATTTTTACTTTTTTCACGAACCTTTTTGTTCTCCGATGCCAATGTGACTTTTCTTTTATGAGCATGGAACTTTAGTCATCTTTGGTTGCCTTGCCATTTTGGTAAATGTCTCTGGGTGTGCTTCCTTGCATGATGTTTACATGACACTTATACACACACACATGTTACATTTTTATATTTTGACATAGACTTGACAATATTTCAACAAGGTGATGGTTTCAAATTGAACTCATTCGCATTGATACCCATCAAGCAATGATTCTGACCAAAACTAATTGGTGATATAAGAGGTATCACTTAATGTTTTAAGATCGTTGGGGTTGGCAAGTCAAGCACATCTCGAGCTAGGTTAACACTGTTTGTCGCAATCTCCGAGCACTGGATTGCTATGTCCACACACTAACAATCCCCCCTAGCAACTACACTGGGAACGTTTGAACCCCTAACTTGGTTCTCTAATACCAATTATAGCACCGTAACACCCACCAAGTGACCATTCTAACCAAAACCAATTGGTGATGTGAGAGGTATCTCTTAATGTTTTAAGATCGTTGGGTTTGGAAGGTCAAAGACATCTCAAGCTAGGGTAACACTATTTGACGCTATCTCCCATTAAGTGTCCATACACTAACACCCCTTACAGCTACAAATGCCTTGGATATTTCAAATGAAATGGTTTCATTACATGTGACTGCCAAACACGACCTTAATTCACGAAATAATTTTCTAAATTTTTTTTTCAATTAATTATGAAATCACAATATTACATTAATTATATCCCATATGGGAGACTAAATTTTGTTATAGAAAAAAGAAAAATATCATTATTACAAGTACCTTCCATGCAATTGAGCCCTCTATTATAAAACGCACTTCCAATTCCTTCTCTTTATCTTTGTTAGATACTAATAAAAGTTAGAGAATAGTGGTCTATCTCACCCTAGTCATCCCTTATGTATAACTACTCTTAGAGTTTCAATTAAAGTATGAGATGTAATAATCCTAAGTCTATCGATTGTAAAAATTTGTATCATCAAAATTTTAAAGGTTGTCATTGCTATAATTCTAGTTCAATTGTGACTGTAGTCAATAGAATTTTAAAGATTTTCTATTATCTTTAGATTCTCTTTCATTAAAAAGTAAATTATAGATTTTTGTAAATTATAATTATGCCTATTAGCATATTGAAATTAAATCCATGAAGAAAATGATTTAAAAAAATTCTTTTCTTGTGGAATAATTCATATGTCAGTCCATCTACTATACAATATCCCATAATCACTACAATGGATAAGAAATGCTTATGGTTAGTATCTTGGACATTATGATAACCTATGTTGGCTCATAGAATTCAATTGGAACTTAAAAGCATTACCTTTCAATGAATATTTTCTAAAATATACATTTATCCTAAATACATATTTTTAAATTCATTTGATAAATTCTTTATCAATTACAATAGTCAGAATTTTAGATAGAATTTCAACTAGATAATCTGTGTGGGTCAGGCTAAAAGACTTTCTATTAAGTATTTAGATTTTATACCATCAAAATTGTCCATAAGATAATGTGATGGGCACCATTGATTGGGAATATATATATATATAGACAATACCAACCTTTGAGTTTTGGGGATAAAATGAAATTTCTAAATTAAGAAATATATTGGCTTGATAGTGTACAAACTAAATTTCAAAGTGTGTAACATATTACTCATTTGTTTAGAATGGTTTTATTTATAATTAGGGGATTTACACTTCTCCGAATTCGTTAATTACATCCTTTCCATAAAAGGGAGGAAGAACACCTCTGATTAAGGTTTACAAAAACAGTATTAAAAAAAAGTTTCATGATACTTATAAAATGTATCATATACAAAGTTACAATACTACCTTGCTGAAGACATCTTCATGTCGATATTTTTACTTATGCAATTGCTTAATTCCCTATAGCTAGAATATAGACTTTGAACTACTTGTTGGAAGAGACTAGAAAACTCTGCAATTGTTGAATGACCGATCTTTAATCCATCTAGGGGATCTTATATTTATAGGGATTATGGGGTGGTTATGTGATCCTTATCCTTCCCTTATTTATGGGGATTAAGCTTTATCCTTCCCAGTTAATTTGGTTTTGATATGCCCCACGAACGATTGTTAAGTGGCTTGATTCTCATCTGACGAGTATGCTTCATATGATGATTCTATCCTCAATGACTTCAGGTGTATTTTTATAGAGTTTGAAATCTCCTAGACTTTAGTGTCTTATCTAATTCAAAATGTATTCCCACACGTAAGGCAAAGACATAAGTACTAGAAAATTGGGGAGTTTTGACTGATCGAAACTTCTATTTCGATCGATCGAATTATTTTCAACCAATTAAAACTTGAGTTTCGACTACTCAAAGTATTTTCGATCAGTCAAAATTCCCCAATTTTATAATCCTGGGTCTTTTGGTACTTCTATTGGGTCTTAAACTTCCTCCACTCCCTTGTACTCTTCCATAACATGTTAATTCCATATTTAGGCAATGAGTTACTCATAGTCATATCATTCTTTCATTGAATTTCTTATTACCACCAAGAAATATGTGGGGTATTATAATTCTCCTCATGTCCTTTAAAAATTATAGTCCTCATCTCCAAGTCTCGAAAAACACAGTGAGAAGGAAAGGAAGTTATACAACAATTTAAATACTTGGTAAGATGACTAATAAATTTAGGAACATGAATAAATAAAAAGAATTGTAAAGTTGGTGTAACAGAGATGAGCCCTTACCAAGAATTAAAGAAAAAGATCTATTAGCAACTCAGATCTTATCTTTTCAAGAACAAACATAATAGGATGAAAAAAAAGGACAAACCAGTCATATGATCTGAAACTCCTGAATCAATGATCTAGGCTGGAGTGACTGAAAGTAATGACAGAGGCACTTAAGGTAGAGGCAAAAGTACTTGACTGAGAAAACGAAGAAGTGGATGTAGATGTAGAAGTAGATGGCTCTAAACTAGCTATAAAATGAAGAAGGGTCTCTATCTGACCATGGGAAATGTTTTTGATGTTTTCTAAAGATGTCATGGCTGAAGGCATGGGAGTATGAGCTAGTTATGTGGAGGAATTAATATAATTTGCATTTGATTAAGGTTCTAAGTGAAATCCACCTCTACTGCTTATAAAAGATCCACACTAGGGACAACCTTGAAATACCTACTAAGGATGACCATAGAGATCCCAACAAGTCTCCCTAGTGTGCTTGGAACATCCACAATGTTTACATTTCAATTTGTCTCTATCATCCTGTGAGGATCCACTTGGGCCTTCACCACCACAACCATGAGAAGAAACACGTCTCCCACATTGAGAAGAGGATATCATGACAAAATGATCAATAACTTGATGTTGTGGTTGAAGCATGAGTTTTCATTGATCTTCCTCTTAAGTGAGGTATGAAAACATTTTATCCAAGGGAGGAAGTGGATCCTTTCCAAGTATTACTGCACTAATAGGTTCGTATTCTGGGTTCAGACCAGTCAACAACTCAAAGATGCCTATCTCATCTACTTCTTGATTGTGTAATGCTACATCTTTGTCAAACTAAACTTTAAAACTCTTATACAAGTTGATCTCTTCCCATAAGTTGGGAAGAGTATATTAATAGGAAGTCAAAGACTGGTCTCCTTGATCATCTGTGAAACTTTTTTATGGAGATTATAAAGATGAGCCTTATTCACTCTCTTAGAATAGGTCTTTGTTATTGAATCCCACATAACATTGGCTGTACAAGAATAAATAAGTGCATGAAATTTCTGGTTGGGTTGAATGCAAAAGGTAAGACATAACCATGGTATTCTGAGCTCCCCATTCACATTGGCTAGATCTTTTGTGTTTGGCATCTTTGCATCACCGGTTAGGTACTCGGATTTGCCTTTCTCTATTATAGAGAATTTGGTTGATTGTGAGCAAGCAAGAAAATTGGTTCCATCTAGAAAAACTTTAGTAATGACGGTGTTTGGGAATTCATTCACAACTCCCCCAAGAGCACCAATATCGGATGTTCTTGACTTTAAACCTTCTTCTGACATTATGAGCTGTAAAGGAATATAAATTTATTAATAAAGTTGCTGAAATAGGTCTCTATAGGCTACGACCACAACTAGGTCACATGACTACACATGCTACACAACCCACAAATACTATAGGGAGCTCATGGTCCATAACTCAAACTATGGGATACCATTCCACACAAGTCACATGCAACATATTCATATTCAATCATACGACCTCTACACTGCATGATACCAATAACATCATTAAAAAATCACTAGAAATAGGGCTCACAATAGATCTCGAGCTTCGATGATGTTGCAGTCTTTTCGGTCACTCCTATGAGAAATATTCATGAATATAGATCAATGGCCTTTGCAGTGTTCAGAGACTAGAGTCATCCCACGAACCTCAAACAAATTTTTTTTTGAAGAATTGATTGAAAATTATCATGTTCAACCCCAACGGTAAATGTGTCACAAGAAAAACAGCCCATCCTTCATAATTCTTCTCCAAATTAACTGAGACTTGGTTTGGTACACTATATAGGTTAGGGCAACTAATTCCTTACCATTCAATTAGAAAAAAAAAAAAAAAAACTTTAGTTTGATCAGATCATTGAAAATACCAAAAATTGGATTTTCTGGAATTTCATAAATAAAATCCCTTAAATTAAAATTTTTTAACCATTGAATTCACAAAAGAACTTCATATAAATTCATGAAAACTTAAGATCTTTTAAAACCAGTCATAGACCTTGTCACTGGTGCCACCAGTGCTGACATCAGTCATAAGGATACCGATGTTAGCGTCGATACTTTATGTTGATGATGAATTCCGACAGTCGGATGTGTGCTCTGATACTAGGATGGCGTTATAAGATCTGAATAGAAGTGAAAAAAGAAGGAAGATGAAGAAAGGAAAGGAGAAGAAGAAGAAGAGGAAGATGATCAAAGAGAAATGGTATGTATGTTTTCTACACATACATATGTATTTTTAATATTTATATTAGGGCATGATGTATGGTGTATAATAGTACCTATACCCTTGTATGTACACATAATACCAAACCAGGAGAAAGAAATTGCATATCTGCTCAAAATACATATATCTGCCCCAAATACTTACGTATTCTACAACAACAGTAACATTTGATTTAATTATTCAATTAACTAGTTAAATTACAAAATTATAAAAAAAAACAACCAAAGTTGTATTTACAATAATTTTCATTAAAAATTATTATTAAATTAGTTTAAACTCCAAAAATTAATAAAGGCTAATCTAATCTATATTTCCCAGTGATCTAAATCTAAAGATTAGATAAATGAATCTATTAAAATTATGTTTGTAATTAAAATCTAAGCACATCAAAAATGCTAATGTCATGTTTGATATAACTATTATATGATCTTAGGCCCTAGCTTGAAGCTTTATAAGATATGCATATAGATTTTTTTCAAAAAAAAAAAAAAGTTTTTATAATTCATTTATGGTCCCAGTGTCGGCTCAAAGCCCATGACATTGTAGTGGGCTGTGTTTGATTTAGATATCCTGTTTTAATAGGCCTCAGATCAGCCAAAGTCCGTTACGTACACGTATGGAACCCGGTCCATGCACTCCTGGTATTGTGGATTAGGGGACATATATTTCCACTAATTTTAAATTTTGACCATTAAGCCTATTCTTTTTGCTGTATAATATATTCATTTTCTTCTATTTGAAATAATAAAAATTTAAGAGAAAAATGTCTAAAATTATTTACCATTTCTTTTCTTTTCATTTTTGGTCTCAAAGCTCTTTTCTCATGTGGAGGGATAATTTGCCATGGGCCTCCTCGATCCCTTTAACATCTTCAAAAGGACATTTAAGACTCTTTTAATTTTGAAACTTATTTTTCCTTAAGTAATAAAAATTAATATCTAAGTCTAAAAATGATTGACTGTTCGGGATCAGAGATCAATGATCATATATGTGAAAGGAACATCATATTTAATTATCTTTCGATCACTATAAATTTATTGGTAAGGACACAAGTGTCATTGCCCTTATCAATATTGCTGTTGTTGTTGTAATTATCAATAATATTTTTGTTGTTGTGATATAATATAAAAAATTATTAATAATATTAATTTGACAATGTATAAATTTCTAACTTGAGATAATTGTTTTTAAGTGTTGGTTGGGCCACAAATGAATCAATTTATGAAAAATCATTAGACTAAATATTTATGTAATTTCACTACACTTTTGTTCATTGAATTGCTCAATTTCACAACATTTTATTTCATATTTGTGATAGGTAGACATCATGGATATCGTTCAAGCAACGTGTGAAATAGGAAAATGTTTATGGGTTCCCCTCAAACGTCAATTCAACTATGTAAAAAAATTTCAAGAAAATTATGAAAATTTCAATCAGGAAGTATCAGATCTTCATGCGAAGAAGGCTGATATATGTAAGGTGATAGAAAGTGTCAGGGACTCAAAAACGTCTACTAATCAATGCCAAAATTGGCTTAATGATGTGGATAGATTTGAAAATAAAATTAGTGACATAAAAAAGGAGTTTGATAATGATAAGAAATGCTTTGGCGAGAAATGTCCCAACATCTGGTGGCGCATGAAACTAGGTAAACGCATAATAATCATGAGAGATGACATTGTTAAGCTTAATGAGAAATTCAAGTTTGAGGGTGGGGCGGTGGTTGATGCACCTCCACGACCAATTAGGCCTACACTTGGACCAACGATAGAGGTCGAAACATCATCTGGACACATTGTGCAAGAGATGATGAAATCAGAAAGATTGGTGTGTGGGGAATGGGTGGTGTTGGTAAGACAACAATACTTAAAAATTTGAACTCCTTATCCGAAATAAACCAGATGTTTCAAATTGTCATTTGGGTCACCGTGTCCAAGGACTATAATGTGAGAAAGGTGCAAAAGGATATTGCAGAACAACTGTTATTAAGTTTAAAGGAGGATGATTCTGATGATAGTGTTGCAGGAAAATTATGCCAACGGTTGGGGACTATGAAGTTTTTGTTACTTTTGGATGATGTATGGAATAGTGTTAACTTGGATAAGGTAGGAATCCCTCACCCAACTAAAGAAAATTGATGCAAGATAGTATTAACAAGTCGCTTGCAGACTGTGTGCCTTGGAATGGATACTAATAAATCGATCAAGGTTGAAGTCTTGTCCGAAAAAGAGGCATGGGAATTGTTTCGCAAGAATGTTGGTGATGTTGTAGATTCTTCATATATTAAACCGCTGGCTAGAGAAGTAGTTGAGAAATGTGGTGGTTTACCACTTGTACTTCTTGTGATTGGACATTCCTTAAAAAACCGTGAATGATGTTCATGTGTGGCGAAATGCACTAATGAAGTTAAAGAAATTAACATTTCAGGCTGATGAAGTCAAGGAAGAGTACCCAGTGTTCATGCAATTGAAGTTTAGTTTTGATCGATTAAATGAAACTGTTAGGAATTGCTTTCTGTATTGTGCATTGTACCCTGAGGACTTTGAGATTCAGGTAGGTGAATTGATAGAGCAATGGTGGGTAGAGGGGTTCATTGATGGCAAGTTAGATTTTGGCGAGGCATGTGATGAAGGACATGGTATTTTGAACGACCTTATAAATGCCTGTTTGTTGGAAAAGATCGAGGATTATCGTCATCGTTTAGTAAATGTCAAGATGCACGATGAGATTAGAGATATGGCATTAAGAATCACATCTTCCACAGAAGGTTGTAGGTTTGTTGTGAAAACAGGTTTTGAAATAACAAAACTGACAAAATGGCGAATGGGAGCAAGCCGAGAAAATCTCATTGATTGATTGTGATCAAACATTCCTACCTGAGAGTGAGAGGCCCAAATGTGCCGTGCTTACAACATTGTTGTTTCAGAATAGCGACAATTTGAGGGAAATCCCAGGGTCATTCTTTGAGCACATGCACAGCCTTCAAGTCCTAAACTTGTCAGAGACTGGCATCTCTGAGTTACCATCCTCTCTACTCAACATAACAAGTCTTCGAGGGTTATATCTCTGTTCACATGATTGGTACGTTACACAAAACAGCTTGCGTACATTGCCATCTGAAGTAGGACACCTCACTAAACTAGAAGTGCTTCATCTTGGAGATTCTATAAAGTACTTGCCAGATGAGGTTGGGCAACTTACCCGTCTTAAGAGTTTGCGAGTGCAGTTTCGTGATGAATGGTCTAGTTCTCCTCTTCCTAATGATATAATTCCCCGCGGGTTGCTATCAAAGCTCACTTTACTGGAAGACCTGCACATACGTATGGATCCAGAAACATTGAAATTATGGTACAAGAAGTATGAAAAAGATGTGGTGGTGGAGGAGTTAGTGAGCTTGAAACAACTCGTTTCTCTTCACGCTCCCTTCCCAAAAGTGGAGTATTTGGTGAATGAAGAGATCGTGAATGAAGAATATGGGATTGAGATGGTTATTGACATTGCTGACGAGATCGTGAGTGAAGAATATGTGTCTCCTTTCTTCCCAAGACTAAAATCACTGAGGCTGACCGAACTACCAAGACTGAAAAAAATTTGTGAAGGGGTTCAGAATCCGATAGTTTGGCCATCTTTAGAAAGACTTTACATTAAGGGATGTAAAAAATTAGAGACTTTCCGTTTGAGAAGCGGACGAGCACTTGCCCTAAAGGAAGTAACTGAGGAAGCCGTTCGAAAATTGGAATGTGAAGATGAGGCCACCAAACAATATGTCTACCGTCTCCCACGCCTTTTTTAGTGTCAGAATTTGTATGTACAATCGATCTCCTCTTAATTTTTGTATGACTTTCTTGTTGTCCATTTTTATTTTTAGTTGTGTGTGTTTTATTTTGTCTATTTATTTGTATAATTTGAATGAAATTGTGATAAAAGGGGTGTCACGTTGCCCTGCTAGATATTGTACATATAAATTGAGGATGGGACTAGCATTACCTTACTCAGGATCCCCCCATGGTTGACACGTGGTGAATAAAGATTTTGCACATTTTTGGGTGTTTCACTTCATTGCATTGACTGTCAAAAGATGCTTTTGACCATGTGTTCACCATGTTTCAATCAGTGATGAATGCTACAAGATTTGCTATTGCAGCAGGAAAAACCACCACAGAGAATCCTGACTCGGATGAGCCGCAGAATTCAAAACATAGGAATCGTGCCAAAACCATACCAGGGAAGGGGGGCCTAAGAGGTACGTATCAACCCTCTTATTGGAATTCTTTTTTAGTTGTGTTATCCTCTTTTTTGTGGTTAAGTCAAATTACCATTGTACCCTTTGATTTTAAATTATTATTAAGTCAAAGAGGATTTTTCCTAAAGCTGTTAACCTTGTGGCAACTCTGAATTGTGCATTGAGGATTGACACGCATCCAAAAAAAATTAATCCAAAGGTTAATGCTATCTCTACTCTTAACCCTGGTTAAGTTATCAGGGTTAACTTGTCGAGTTGGAGGAAAAGGCGGAAAACCAAAAGGAAAGGGAGAAATTGAAACCCTTATCTATTGAGGATGCTTGTCTATTGGTTGAAGGGACTTCACAAATTCTGCATCCCATTTGACCAAAAAATTGAAACTACACACAAGTGAATCACCAAGAGTACAATAGCTTAGTCAAGTAATTTTTATTTATTCTTTTATTTAGTTACATTGTTGAGAAGTAGCTCAAGCTTTAAAACCAACATAAACAGACTTGGTTTCAATGGGCACCCATTTCGAATATATTGTTTAAAAAATCTGTTAAGTTGTCCTTCAGAGGACTACAACAAGGGTATATAACTGTATTTAGTGGTTACATATTCCATACTAAAACATTTTTTTGGATAAATACTAAAACATCATTGTTCTTGTATATCTAACTAAATCTAAGATGTGAGAGTCTAGATTATTTGCTCGGTGTAGGAAAATGCATTCTTCAAGCAGTACAACAATTCGTGTTTGGCCCATCATTGACTATCCATGTGGTAGTGGACCATGCGTAATGATAAAATCTGAAATTGAAAGAAATCGGGGAAGATACTTCTATTCTAGAGATAAATTAATTCTAGTTTTCTTTAACAATATTGTATCATAAGACATCAATACATTTATTTATTTTGCTTCTTTGTATAATGTAGGATCCCAAAACATGCAAATTTTTTAAGTAGCGTGAAGTGGAAGACATAAGGGGCAATAGTAGTTCGACTAACGAAGTGAGAGCCAAATTTGTTTCACAATGATCGAGGCTACCATGGCAAAGATTCAGGCAAAAGTAGCAGCCATGATGCTTAAATAACTATGTCTCAACAACTCTTAGTATTTTTTTTTTAAATTATTATTATTATTATTATTATTATTTATAGTTGTAGTACTTATCATATAATTATTTTAGGGGTATTATTGCGAGTGAACCAAGCACTGATGGCCAAACAACTGGAAGAGGATGATCTTACTTGAATATCATTTTATCTCGTGCTCTTACGTTTAGTGTTTGCATGTACTAATGGCATTGTGATTAGCCAGATTTTTCTTGCACTCCCTTACAGACCTTGTTTCTCTTGTAATGTTACTGATTTGGGTTTATCTGAGGTGAACTCAATTTGCTTGGAAGTGTGCATGAAGAAGTATTTCAGCTGTTCATGTTGAATGGTCCATTGTGTTACTAATATCTTTTGCTTGATAATGGTTGATCGGATTACATTGAGAATTGTGATCTTAAAATTGGTGGTTCATATTGCTATGTGGTGTGACAAACAACACAGTAGAACAAAACACGGATTGGATTCATGTATGTGATGCTTGAAACAAAACGAAAAAACAGTAAACATCGAAGAATAATCATACAATACAATATTTAACATGGTTTGACAAACCTACTTACATCCATAGGCGAAGAGAATAAAAAACTTCCACTAAAACGAAGAACAAAGAGATTACAAAAAATTGTTGTGATGACATATGTGACAAATTATTCACAAAAAAATTCCACCCAAATGGTTCATAATACGATTTGGTCTTCCTTTCCCCCATTCCAACAAAATTTCATAGTTCTAATATTGTTAATTTTTGTGTTGTCAATGTTGTTATTATTGAGTCTCCTAACCCTATGTTAGGTTAGAATCAACTGTCAAATGGCATAAACCAAGCGTTGGCAATGTGTGGTCTTCCATTATATCCTTTTTCAAAATAATATCTTTTTACAACCATACACCAACACACATTTGTACTACACAACTTGCTTTCAGTTCAGAGAGAGATAGAGAGAGCTTCATACACCCCAGTTAAAACAAGTTCGAGAGATTGACCACATCAGAAATTGAGATGTCTGCATTGTGCTACTGTAGTGTAGGCAACCCTCGGACCACAGCTGATATCGCCACACTCAAGGGGCTCTCATAGGACTGCCCCAGAATATGGCAAAACTGTTGTGCTTCTCCCAATGGAAGAGAAAACATGCACTAGAGGCTGCTGGCATTAGATAAGAGGTGCAGTTTTAGTTGGAAAGTTGTAACTAGTCTATTGTTATGAAAGAGATAGGGCCAATGACTACTTTGCAAACCTGATTGGGCATCCAACAACCACTGAAGGGCTAGTTTGCATGTTATTTGTTCCTATTTTTGTCTTATCAAATTAAAGATAACCGTTGGGGATTTAAAGGCCTATCAACCTAGCCAAAACAAGTTGAAAGAAATAATGACTAAGAGAAAATAAACCAATCCACAAGCACACCACAAAACACATAGGATTTATGTAGAAAACCCCAAGTTCGGGAAAAACCACAGAGCCATAGAGAAAACTTCATTATTCTTAGAAGATTACAAGAGTTCTCTCTCAATCTCTTACAAAATCACATGTTCTCACTCCCTTTTCTCTCATGTTAAAACCCTAGACAATAGTGAAAACCTTATATAGTACATAGAGGTTGAGCATGATAGGAATCCTTCCCTTCCATGAACCTTTTATATCAGTTCGCAACTGATTTTTCTCGACTAGACTGATCCAAAAAAGTTTGGATTGGTCCAAGGTCCAGGTTGTATTGGTCCAGCTTATTCTCGATCAATCCACCTTGCCTCTAATGCTCCCTGCGTAGCTCTTGAACATTGTCGGACCAATCTAATTTCCTTTAGATTAGTCCAGTGCCCATTTGGACTGGTCAAGATCCCTTTAGACTGATTCAAACTGTTAGCCATACTTTTTGCTCCCTTTTGCTTGTTTTTATGGATCAGACTCCACATTCAACAATCTATCACTTGGAGATTGATGCTCTTTTCATTGTCTAGCTTCTACACCTATGATGATATCTCTTCCTTTATGTGAATCACTTATGGTTGTTTTTTTTCATCTTTACTCGTGAAGACCAACTAACATTTTGCATAGCTCCATTTTTTGTATAATCACCACCTTGGTGAGCATGTCTGATGAGATTTCATCTATATAGATCTTTTCCAATTTTAGCACTTGTTCTTCCAGGAGTAATCTTATGAAATAATACATCCTATCAAAGTTCTTGGTCATTGCATAAAATGATGAATCATTAGTAAGATGAATGGTGCTCTAGATGTCACTGAATAACATATTGTTTTCTTACTTCTTACCCAACTCTTCCATCAGGTTTTGCAACCAAATCAATTTCTTGCTAACCTCTATTGTTACTATGTATTCAGATTTTATTGAGGAAAACGTAACTATCTTCTACAGTTGAGACACCCAACTGACTATTGTATTCGCTAAAGTAAACACATATCCAGTTGTACTCCTTATCCTATTTGCATCACCTGATAGGTATATATCCTTGTTGCTCTTCTTGTGTCCCTCCAAAACACAAAGCTGTGTTAGTAGTTCATCTCAAGTATCTCAAGATCCACTTAACCACATCCCAATACATCCTTTTGGATTTAATCTACTCATAACTTCCACTGCTTGAGCTATATTAGGTCTAATATTAACCATGACATATATCAAGTCGCCTACCATTGAAGCATATTGAACCCTAAACATGTAATTTTGTTTCCTTATAGTCTTAGGAGAGTCTTCTTTAGCGAGTTTAAAGTGACTAGCTTTGTGTCATGCTTGTTAAATCTACTAAACACCTTTTCAACATACTTAGCATGAGGCAACTTCAACTTATGGTTCTTCCTGTCTCTCATGATTCTCATCCCAATAATTTGTTTAGCTGCTCCTAAGTCATTCATTCACACACAAAAGTAATATGATGTACCCATCATCAAAGATTTTTTGATAGCAGCAATGGTCCACATGGCATATTTTATAACCATTTTCTAACATAAAGCCGTCAAATTTGGTGTACCATTGCCTTGGGGCTTGCCTTAACCTATGTAAGGTCTTCTTAAGTTTGGATACCATTTCCTCCTTACCTTTTACTTCATACCTTTGTGGTTGTTGCATGTAGATGTCTTCCTTTAAATTACCATGGAGAAAAGTTGTCTTCACATCTAACTACTCAAGATGTAGATCTTTCACTTCCATAATGCTCAATTAACACCACTCTAATGGTGGTCATCTTCACAACTGGATAAAATAGTTCAGAGTAGTCAACACCTTTCTTTATTGACACCCTTTTACAATTAACATGGCCTTATATCTCATACTCCCTTCATGCTCTTCTTTTAACTTGTACACCCACTTGTTGTTCAATGCATTCTTTCCTTCAGGTAATGGAAATAAGTCCCATGTTTGGTTTACAAACAAGGATTTCATCTTCTCATCCATGGCATGCTCCCACTTAGTTCTTTCATCAACCTCCAATGTTTCATCTTAGCATTTCAATTCAATCCTATCTATTAACAATAAGTAGTACAATGAAAGAGAGGAACGTTGTGTTAGCCTAGGTGTTCTTGAAGACCTTAGTATTGGAGTAGGTGTTTTAAGCTCTATTTACTAGTTTTTTTCTAGCATCTCATTGCCTTCATCACTTAGCACATCACCCTAAGAAATCTCCTCAAATTCTACAAACTCCTTTTGTCTTTCTTTCTTCTTTTATCTTGTCTTTTTATATGGCTTTTTCATTGAATATCAAATTTCTACCTCTAATGATTTTTCAGTTTTTATTATCCCAAAATCGGTACCCAAAATCAATGAAAATTTACTTCCTAGACTTTGCATCAAGCTTGTTTCTCTGACCAGCATCAACATAAACATAAGATGTGTAACTAAACACTCTAAGATATGAGAGTTTTACCTCTTTTCTCATCCATGATTATTTAAGAAGTCCACCATTTAATGGTAATGAAGGTCCTTTATTAATCAAGAATGCGTCTGTGTTTACTGTATTTGCTCAAAACTATTTGGGTAACCCTGCATGCAACCTCATGCTTCTGGCCCGCTCTACAATTGTCTTGTTTATTTACTCTACCACATTTGCATTATTTTGATGTGGTGTATTTGCTACTGTCTTCTCTTTTCTGATCCCATTCAAAGTACAATATTTCTTAAATTCTTTACTGCAATATTCCCCTCTATTGTCAAATCTTAAGTACTTAATCCTTAAACCTGCTTCATTTTTAACCAAGGCTCTTCACTTTTAAACACTTTAAACACGTTAGACATGTGTTTCAAGAAGTAAACCTATAATTTTATGTTTTCTTTATTAAAAAGAGTAACAAAGTAGTAAGAGCCACAATAGAATATAACTAAATTGGTCCCCATATGTTAGTATGAACCAATTCTAACATTTCAAGTTTTAGTGTCCTTCCTACTTTAGAAAAACTAACCTTCTATTTTCCCAAAATGCAGTCTTCACAAAATTTCAAGTCTAAAACCTTTAAACCTATAAGTTTTTCTTTAGAGTGAAGAATCCCATACATTTTCTTGTTTATGTTCCCAAGCCTTCAGTGGCATGTGTCTGAATTGACATCAGTTTCAACTACATCAATGGAGCCATACTTTCCGATAAAATAAAGTGTACCTTCTTTTTTTCCATGAGCTATCACCAAGACACCTTTGATTACTTTTCACGTGTCTCCCATAAAAGTAGTTGTATATATGACATAAATTAAATTTCTCTTTAAATTTGGTACATGTCTTACATCAATCAACAACTATGTACCTCTCCATTAGGTAAATTTAGCCGAACATCTCCTTTCCCAATTATGTTGCAAGCATTATTATCTCCAAGATAGACTTTTCTGTACTATCCTTACACATAATTCTTTTATTTTCCATGGAGTGAAAGGACGCACTAGAAGCAAATACTCAAGACTCTAATTTTTTTATTAAGTGTAAGAATCTAAGTGTCTTCAACAACATCACGTGCAATATTTGCAGAAGCTTCCTTCTCCTTGTAGTTGTTGCCTTGTTTCTTTTTCTTTGGTGTCCAACAATTCTTCTTGAGCTGTCATTTCTTACCACAATTCCGGCATTCTACTCTTGGCTTTGCTGACTTAGATCTTCCCCCAGATCTTGATCTCCCATGGTCTTTCCCTCTTTCATCATCTCTTTCTCTACCCTCCACATTTAGTGCACTCCCACTTGATGATGCTTTCTTGAGGTTTTTCTAAGGACTTCCTCACTGAGTATTACACTTACTACATCATCAAATTTCAGGGTGTTTGAACCCAAGGAATTGCTCAATGCCATAACTAGGTTATCCCAACTCTTTGGTAAAGAAGATAGAATTAACAAGGCTATAACTTCATCATCGAAGTTGATGCCTACTAAGGTTAATTGACTTGTGACTGTATTGAACTTATTTAGATGTTCCATAATAACTAATGACGATAAAGGAGTTTGATTATACCTAGGCCCTTTTGCCGAGCACTTCCCAATCCGTCTTTGACATCGCCTTGGGTTTCTTTACTTTCCTTTCAAGAGGTTGATAAAGGTTTTTGTGATACAAGTAATCCTCTATCTACATCTTCTAGAATGGGTAGTTTGTACCATTGAACTTTTCAACTGCAAACTTTGTGGATTTGTCCACTTATGCCGCCAATGCTCCCACTCAAATTGAAAACTCACACTTCATTGGATTTATTGAACTCAAATTTCCAAACCTCAGCGCGTATACCGGTGGTTGGGGATTTAACAGTCTATCAACCAAGTCAAAACAAGTTAAAAGCAATAATAATCAAGAGAAAATAAACCAAACCTTGTGCACACCACAAAACACACATCATTTATGTAGAAAACCCAAAGTTGGGAAAAAATCACGGAGTTGGAGAGAAAGCTTCACTATTCCTAGAAGATTATAATTTTCTCTCAATCTCTCATAAAACCACACGTTCTCACTCTCTTTTCTCTCATGTTAAAACTCTAGACAACAATAAAAATCTTATATAGTACATAGAAGTCGATCTTGATAGGAAACCCTCCCTTCCACGTACCTTTTATATCACTTCATAATTGATTTTTGATGACTAAACCGATCAAGAAAAGTTTGTATCGGTCCAAGGTCCAATTTAGATCGGTCCAACTTATTCTGGATTAGGCCACGTTGCCTTTGATGTTCCCTGTGCAGCTCCTAAACATTGATGGACTGATCCAAATTTCTTTTAGATCAGTCTAGGGCCCCGTTGGATAGGTCCAATGCCTTTTGGACCGATCCAAACAGTCAGCCATAGTTTTTTCTCCCTTTTTCTTGATTCTATGTATTAGTCTTCACATCCAACAATAACAATAAAAGAAACCACCAATTTCAATCTAGTTTATAAAAGATCCATTCAACAAAGCTAGCATTGTCAAGATTCTCAATTTAGAGGGAACTGGTTCAACAACCAGTACTATGAGTTTATGATGTCTCCAAAGGAGCAGTGCCACAAGCTGAATCTAAGAAGAATCATATAATTAACCACAACAAAAAGAAGTAGGGTGCAATTGCAAACTACCTTGAAATTTTCACTTGATTTCAGTTGTTTGATTGAAAAACAAATGTTAAATTAAAACAAAAAGAAATTAGAGACAAGAAGCCATTACAGTTCTTGCACTTGCTTCTAATTTCTCCAAGAGATTTTACCCAACCCCATTAAAAGAAACCAAAATAATTTCATCTTTGGGCATCAACGCTTGAGGCATAACTACTAATTTTGATCTGATCATTGAACCTAGCCACATATATTGAAGTTTCTAAACAAGCACGAGAAAGGTCTAGGTATCCCAGAATTCATCACCCCATGAAAAATAGCTACAATGCATGCAGTGCCTGCAATGCAAGAGATAATAGAAGCAATAATAAATTAAAATGCACCACAATGGTTGTTAGTTAACAAATTTAGTATCAATAATTCTCCAACTTACACCACTCATGAGCCCACCGATTCTTTCTTGGACCACGACCTTGACAATGAAAGGAGACTCTTATAACAACCACTTGCATAATAACACATAGAGAAGTAATCTTTGTTGAGCTGTTCTTCTTATTAATTTAGCTTAGTCCCTATTAGCTTAATCATTTAATAAATACTCTACCTTAATTCTTCTTAGGATAGTGTTCTTGTTAAGGTCTTTCAAGTTGTCAAGAAAGGAGACTAGGCCATTTTTAGCAAAGTTAGTACTACTTTTTTTTTATTTTTTTTATGGAGCTTATACCTATCTCCATATATATGGACAATTGAAGAAAGAAAAGAGAATCAATAGACAAGACACCCGTCAATTACTACACCCTTAGCAATTGGACAAGTAGCCAACTCATAGTGCTCACCACCAATACGCCATGAGGCTAAGCTTTTCTCCTCCATAGTCAATGAAAAGTAGAGCAGCACACCCATGAAAGCCACCCCAACATCCAGAGCTACAAAAAGTATAGAGATTGTCTCCACCAAATGGTGCAACTTATGATTTTGAATAAACCCATAGAAAATTGAATTCATTATTTTGCTTTGTCTGTAGTGGTGAGATATGAGTGACATGTTGTATTATTATTATTATTATTAAGTCTAATTCAATAAAAATAATAAAATAAATATTATCAATTATTTATTAATTACAATATAGAATATAAAGTAACTTATGTTTTAATATTATATTATTATAATTGATTTGTGTTAATAAATAATTGATTTGAGGATATTACCTCATTTATATATATGCCTTTTTGGGCGTCTTTCTTATTTTGTTATTAATTCTTTGTCCTGTAACAAGTAAAAACTAAACCAATAGAGGTTTAGTCCTACGTTGCTCAGGAACAAGTATTTTATTATGTATATATTCAAAGGTAATTTGATATCGTATGTATTGTTTTTATGGAGTTATGCCACTCTTCAAAACACACACATGCATGCGCGTGTGCCACGCCATATTGTGTTGTGGGCACACATGTGGCTAGGGGTCCTGAGTTGGTCCTCTAAACCCATCTTTATTTATATATTTATTTTAATATATTTTTAATAGAACATTAAACATTTGAACTATTGGAGTGCCCATTTATTAAACAATTTTTTTTAATTATTAAGAAAACAAGTTAATGGGATTAAAAAAATTTGACTGTTGGAGGACCCATAAATGGTTTAACTATTTTTTACAGTTAGAAAACAAAATAATGGGCCATAACTATGAGTCATAAACTCAAAATAATGGACCATAATTATGGGCCATAAACAAGCTCCAACGGTTTTCTAGGCTAACTTTATAAATTCATATGAGAAATTTGTGTATTATGCAAATGAGAATTACTGATATTTTGTATGCTTAATTTCATATTCTCTCTTAAACTTGTTTAAGACATAGCACTGCAGAAAGTTCATCATACCTTTGCTATCGAGTGTGATAATAGTAGGGATGATACTAGGAGACTATTGAATCCTGAAGCCTAGCCATCTGAAACCTTTTGCACTAAGGAAGAGAAGATCCGAAAATGGGACACAAATTCAAGTTTAAGGACATTGTCGTAGACACACCTCTACCTAAATTTTGTGGGTGCTTTCATTCTATTCTATTCCCTAAATCTGTGAGTGATTTCATATATTATTATTCTAATCTATAGATTGTATATTAAAGTCATTTTCTACAATCTAAGAATATTTTTTGTTTAAAATTAATAGTTAGAATAAAATAAAATTTAATAATAAAAAATTTCCAACAATCTTAAACCTAATTTTTTTTTTCTTATTTAAGAATACATAAATCATTGTAAGATAGTTAAAAAATAAAAAATCGTTGAAGTTAATAATTTTTTTAATTCGAATTGCAACCTATAAGTATAAGTATGTCTACATTCTTGAATCTAAGTTAGTAGTTAAAAACCCCTTATAAATCTTGAGATTAAACATTTTTATAGTTTTGAACCATTGAACTTGTTCACAAGAAGAAAAACGATAGCTAACAATGAATTTTAAAGCCAAATATTATTCAATATGAGTTTAAGATTGTCAGCACTCAAATTTTGACTCGTGTCAATTAATAGAATAAGGACAACATGACAACATTTAGGCATCAAGACTCTAAGCACCTGTGGTTTAGGAAGAGAAAACGTGGACTCTAGGAGGTGAAACCAATACTTTTCTTTGTAAGACAAGATTCAAATACTAAGGATTTATACAAAACAAATCTAAGAATAAAACATGTAGATTTCCTTGAAAATTAGTAGAAAAATACCTCTAAAAATATTAAGAAGTCCAAAACAATTTATAAAATAGATTTTTCATGTTTATGAATAAAACCTCTTTCAAAACTCTTGATTTTTCATTCAAAACGTAATTCTACATATAATACTGGTGCAAAGTGAATCTAAAATAGAGATTATATCTTTC
>JAOXJP010175775.1:0-12571 GCA_025762735.1 Platanus orientalis
GACAATGAGCAGAGGTTAACATTAGTTAAGGGGAGTGTACACAATCCTCTTTGTTTTCTTACCAAGGTTACAAGTGCTATTATTTCAGATCTAGGAAATTTTTTGTGTTTATGGATGTCATCTTCTTTAAATCTATTCATTTATTTTTCAACTAGTGACCCCTCCCCTTAGGGGATAATGTTGGCATAGTGGAAATAGCCTGATATTCCACCTGACGGGATCTGGGCCTAAACCATTCACGATATATGCAATAAAAAATTAAGTAGCAGTAAAGAAAACAACAATCACACAAGATGAGGATTTTTACATGGTTTGACCAAGATGCCTATATCACGAGAATATCTGTTTTTCACTATGTGAGAAAAGTAAAAAGATGTACAAAATTCTCTTGCTCAAACTCTCACCCTAGAACCCAAGACCTTAACCTTGTTACAACCTTCTCCCTTGCTTCTCTCAACCATGTGAAAAACCTCTTTCTCACCTCTCACAACCCGGAGAAGACCTTGTTTCCTCACCTTGAAGAAAACCCTTCAAAGAGAAAACCCCTGAGAAATAAAGACACTCCCAATATAAACCAATCTCTTAATATATAGAGATTTTTTTAGCCATGTGAGGCCCATGGAAAGAGCACCCACACGTTTCTCCTCTCCTATTTAGAGAAGAAAATCAACTCACATCGAAGTTTCCTTTTTTGGCTGGTTACTTGTCAAAAAACCAAAAGATAAGTAGTAGTGGTGAAGAGATGTTTCTTCCTCCTTTTCAAGTGTCAGTTCCTCCATTGTTCTTTAAAAAAAAACTCTGGTAGTTGATGCAGCATACCCAAAATTATTAATCAAAGAGCTAAAACAGGGTAGGCTGAAAATGGGAGTGTTTAAAGGTTCTCGGGTACAGAATTACCTGAAAATTAACTATATTGACATGAATTAGAATCACTTATTCAAAATACATTTGATAGTTAGGTTTTATCAAATTTCTTGTGTCACTATTTTGATGGTTAAATTGCCGTATAAAAATTTAATTAGTTTACAAACTATAAGCTCTCGACCAGAAACAATAGAGCCTAATAGTTGTTCCACAAACTCTCGACCAGAAACAATAGAGCCTAATATTTGTTCCACAAACCTTTCTTCCTCTAGCTCACCATTTAAAAACATTGCCTTAACATCCATTTGATGAGCAAACAAGCTATGTATTGAAAGTATTAAGGGAGCATGTGTCATAGACATCTATCCCATCTAAATATATCTTTTGGCTACTAATATAGCGTTAAATTTACAAATGAATCCATCCATTTTTACTTAAATAGCCTTCCAAATGCTTTACATTTGATTAGTTTTTGTTCGTCAATTACAATTGATTAGTATTTGTTCATCAATTACAATAAGTTAAGCATTTGCAGGGGGAAAACATAAGGGAAAAATGATACCCTCAAACTCATCTTCTCTTTGCACTTCACTAACCACTTTCTTGAAGTTACCTTGGTTTTAAGTTGCCTTTTATCGGGAAAGTTGGCTATGTTATTGTTTTACTGATCGCTGTTGGTCCAGCACCTAATGCCTTGCAATTTTTGCAGTAGTACCTTGCATTCTCCATAATAGCATCAGCCACCTTATTATCAAAATAGAATGTGATGCTGGTGATACTGCAATGTTAAATAACCATGAAGCTTTCTCACCAATTCTCTAAAAAACATACACAAAGCTTCAGTTCTCAACTGACCAATCTATCAAGTTTTGGGGGGCATTCTATGACACCAAAGACAAGAATCCCTAGGCCAGTGGATTAACTTATTTTTAAATGATCTTTTAATTGTCATTTTTTTATGAAACCTTTTAACTGAGTCAAGTACTACTTCTCCATTAATTTTTATTTAATTTTGCCCTTTGGGCAATCGATGCAGGATTTACAATGTACTTATCCTGTGATCTTTTTATGAGTGTTTGATTTATTCATTATTCTTCCTATTTTCAGGCCCCATTTTGATTGCTGAAGATCCTATGATGGGCACTGAGGGATAAAGAGTGATGTGTTTTAATAACCAGTGGGTTTAAACTTTGCCTGTGCAGGATTTCCTCTTTATAAAGAGGTGTATCTCTATTCTCTAGTCTCTAGTTGTTCACACAGAAAGAATAAAAAAATTTGAAGCTCATAACCCTGCGGTCCATTGCCTCCTACAGAATTTTTACACTTTCTTCTTTTGAAATGATTGGATACCAGTATGCAGTATCAGGCAGTTCACCTGGTACCTGATCTGCAAGTGCTTGACACTAGGACCACAACAGCATCTTTCAAATCCTCAAGTGTATCTGTGAAAGCAATCTGCACTAAAGTAAATTATCCAAGTGTGAACTTTATCACAAGGTGTTGGGAGAAATTTCTATTCTTCTGGTCGAACCAAGTTCAACCAAATATGACTTGACAAAAATGGGTTCAGTCCTTGCCTCAATTAAGACGACTTTAGCAATAAATAAGAAGAGACAAAAGAATGCATGAAAAATAATATTATAATTACAATCAAATACAAATACAATGATTTCGTACACTTACCATTCTCGATTGTCGTTCACATTGTCCTCTTCGATCGGCAATTGGAGAATTTGGAAGAGAATTCCCACTGATAGTACTAACAATTAATGTTACTCCTAAATTCACTCTACTCTATGCCTGCTCCTAGATAAATGAAAAAACTGTTGAGATATGATTGTGTTGTCATTTCTTCATCATCTCCACTGTTTATATAATCTCTTATACAGTTATTCAACGGCTTATGATATTCATGACCACGTCGGTTAACACATCGCATCGATACCTTTGCTGTCCATCACCGCACACAATCCATTATGATTCGTTTCCTTCTTAGTCGGCTCAAGCATCGAACAGTTATGGCTCTTTTTGCCTTCTTCAGCCACATCATCCTTTCTTTTTCAAGGAAACCACAACCACATGTCCTTCAAATAGTGGTCAATTTCAAAAGTAGGATAAACACAAGGGCAGCTATTTCATGTGACAAAGTCTGAATGAAACACCGTCTATTTTGTTGTTGTTCTTTTTTCTTTCTGATTCTCCTAGTGGACCATGCTTGGATTTTTTTTTTTTTTTTTAAGGAATATGTTTGGAACAACATTACAGCCTTGTGAAAAAAGATGCATATGATTTGTCGTTGATTTATCCGGTTTAAAATTAGTTCAGTAACCAAGTTTTTCCCAACACTAATTTTCTAAAATCTTAATTATCTATAGAACACACGAGTGACCACTATCAGTATCCACCATAATTCAAATGAAGCTTATTTGTCACGACTTCACTACGAATTCCAAGCTGATAAATAGATAGATAGATAGATAGATAGATAGATGGACTCGGTAGGCCTGTTCAACGCCGATACACAACTGAAGAGATTCAAGTAGCAGCAGCCAGGTGGTTATTGTTTTCCATACATCTAAAGTTTCCAAATATGAAACCATTCATACAAGGAAAGGAAGAAAAAACTTAACCAACGATCCTATTTAAGAAACTTCAGCCAAAAAAAAGGGGGAAGAAAACATCAGCAAACGGTCAAAAGCATCGACCAACACATCGAATCTTCAGAAAACACAAACCTTAACAGCCAAAAGGAAAAGGCTGAATATAATAAAATCCTGACCTGTTTCCGAAACATCGGAGAATCGTCGAGTTTCGCGAAATGCATATTGAAAGCGCGATTTGTCCTCCTCTCTGCAACAATTTATCATCAACACAACACCAAAGCTCAACACCCCGTATTTAACCCAATCTAGTCACCAAACGAGTCATGAATCACCGAAAGAACACCCGATTCTCTCAAAGCTAAACTAGATCACGAATCCTTCAACCGCCAAAAAAAGAAGCTCCTCAGCCTCACCAATTGCAACGAAAATCATCTCCAAGACAGAATTTTCGACGGCAAAACCCGCCACTGCAACTCCTTCAGCTCGATTCCCGTCGATTTCAGGTTTATGCAACGCAAACGCAGAGCTCTTCAAGCTCCAGCTCTGCACATTTCTAAACCCTGGAACAGCAACCAAAACGACCGAAACAAAACCCCAGAAAAAACACAAAAACACGACCTCGACCAAATTAGATCCCGCATTAATTGATTCTCGGAAATTGAATAGATCGATTTAGCGATTTCACATCATAAACATTGCAACCTGGAAAGAGAGAGAGAGAGAGAGAGAGACAGGGAGGGAGAGTGAACCAAAGCTTCTTTTGTGTTCTTTTGCTTTTTCGATTTATGTAATTTGACCGGATTCGAAGGAGGTTTTGTTCTTAAACATCGGAACCATTGGCTTTTTTCGTGACGGTGATTCAAAAACCCGCTAATAATAAACCCTCTCTCTCTCTCTCTCTCTCTCTCTCTCTCTCTAGATTAAGCACTCAACGAGGTGGCAGGGTTTTAAGGAGAGATGCTTGCACCTTTATCAGGGCACTTATACAACTCTTGAATCTCTTAAGACACTGAAATCATTCCTTTCAGGTTGTGGGACCCACGCAAAATCCCTGATTATTCCATTTACTCTAACCCCTGGTTAAATTAAATTGGTCTTAACTTTACCGCGCGGTTACGGAGCCGTTGGTTTTCCACGGCGGTGGCTGCGCTTTTTTCTTTTTCTTTTTTCCTTTTCTCTGTCTTAGGGAGATGATTCATCAGGAATGGCGTTGGTGTTGTCAAGGAGGCTGCTGACCGTTTGATTGGAATCAGAGGGCTTTTTACGTGGTGGTGATATATTTATGTGGCCCCTGCCCGTTGACAGTTCGACACGAATGTACGCGAGTTTCTAAATTCATATATAAGTTCACAGTCATGTCGCTAAAAAGAAAGGTAAAGGGTCTCAATAAATGGCAAAAGAGTGGCCCTTTCGAGATCAAATTAGAGGAAGGATCAAAAGTGAGAAGGGACTTTGGGATAATAGCATCTCGAAATTGGACCTTTTTGACCATTTGTCATATACTTTTTTTTTTTTTGTGTAGAATTACCATTTGCTGGCACGTTTACAAGTTGTTCTTTCGTCACTACTTTGAAGATTTCAAATTACTACCAACCCCCCTCCCGGTTATGGGGGACATTAGGGCTGGTTTGGGAGCCTTTTGAGTGTTCAGTTTTTTCTCCTTGCTCAATTCATGAAGATTTAGTTTGGACTTGTGGCCATTTTTCCTTCTATTTTATATTTCTATAGTTTGGGTCCAATAATTTGATAAGGTTGAAATGCAATGAGTGTTGGGGAATGATTCCATGGAAATGCTTTCAGGGGAGCAGGGTCTACAATTCAATCAATCGTTCATCTAAATGATAGAATTCTCAATTCTACATAATTGAATTTAGTGGTTTTTTAATTAAAAATTCAACTCAACAATTCAAAATTCTACAAAGCCAATAATGTATGCTCGGTAACTAGCCTTGTAGGGATGAAATCACCTATAACAGAAATAAATAAGCCAAATTTTTACAGCGTGAAACATGGGAAGTGGGGCCATGCACTTTTTGGTGGGACCTAAATTTGACTCATTTATTTCAATCGTGTCCTTCACCAAAAAAATGCATGGACCCTACCCCTTTTGTTTCTTGCTTATAAAAAATTGGCTTATTTACTTTGTCGCAGGTGATAGCCTTGTGTAAGTTTTGTGGTCAAAAGATCATAGTGTCCTTCAGTGTGTACACAATAGATCAATGGTAAACAGCTTAATGAGCTAGAGGTTTTTGATCTTTTAGAAGTAAGACACTTGAAACTAAGGCAAAATTACAAGTCATTTACAAACTATAAGGCATTGGATATAGATGTCGGATTCTTTTTATGCCATGTGGATGTCGAACCTATCAAAGAATACCACGTGGATATCAGCATTCATTGAACTATGCTAGTGTATATCATCACAACTTTTCATGACAAAGACAATTGAATGTACAAACACTACAATATACCAAAGTGACAATGCAACATCCAAACGTTTGGCATGGAAAGCCAAACATCTACTGACATCCAACCTTTGACATAAAATGACAAAGGTCCATTACCATCCAAATCCTTGGCTTCGAAAGCCAGAGGACTATAAACATCTAATCTTCAGCATTGAAATCCAAAACTCCACCCAATTCATGGCAACATAAGCCAAGGGTGCTTCTAGGTTTGTCAAAGCAGTGACATGATTAAACAAAGTCACATGGGAAACTCAAGGGATGTAGGATTGGTGACTAAAGAGGATGGAGTTTGTCGGAATAAGGTATGGCTTTGGCATCGAGGATTATACACTTGAGGAAGCATTAATTGACTAAAAATCACTCTTGCCAACCATTTCATAAATCTCATTTGAGAGAACCTGTTGTCTGCTAAACATAGAATGACAAAGCAATGGAGGCTAGTATACCATTAGGTCAAGTGTTAATCACGTGGGTTTGTAAATAAATTATTTAATTTATGCCACATCAGCAATACGCTAAGGTATTAATCAAATAATAATAATGATGATGATGATGGTAATGATAAAGATGAGAATAATTATAATAATAATTATTATTATTATTAGTATTAGTATTATGCAAGGCACCAAGGCTCTACAAATATCCCATTCTTATTAGTGAGGGGGCTCTAATTCTAAATTAATCTCTCTTTCTTTCTTTATTTCGCTTTCTCGGATGACTTCCCCCTCCCCGACTTACTAGCTTCCCTTATTCCTTTGTAACAATGAGCATATGGCCAGCATCCCAATTTATGTGATCGTAAAATCTTGCTACAAGCTCATTTAAATCTCACTCTCCACCTTAGCAAACCCCAAAGTCATCCCTATAGCCATTTCTTTAAACCTTATTGTATTGAACTTATGGAATATGTTCACTTCAAACTGACACCCAATCTGAATTTATCTTATTCATTTTGTGTTTTTCATGGTTTTTGTGTGTGTGTGTGTGTGTGGAAGGAATGTGTTTTTCATATCAAACATGTTAATTATGAATTTATCGCAGCATCTTGATGTAAGACAAAAGTACCATGATCAATTCAAACACCATTGAGCCAAGGGAGGTATTCAAGGAATCCACCTCAAAATAAAACCTTGGAATCTACAAATAAAAATAATAATATTTCATAAAATAATTTTTATATTATTTTTATACCACTCCATCTCCTCTATATTTATAGAAAAGACATTAAAACCCTAAAAGGCTCATAATTAAAATAGAATATAAAGAAAAATGCAAATCCCATCATTATTTGATATGATGGACCTTAAACCCATCTAATTGGTTAATTAAGGCTATTGAAGAAGACATGCATGATTGTAAACTCTAACATTGAATGAAAATCTTTTTTTTTTTTTAAACCAAAGAAAAAATTCAAACCTAAGATAATCAAAATATGTCTGAATCTTGGAAATAAGTTGCTCAATGTCCTGCATCAGATCCAAACGACACATAGATCTTACAATAAAAAGCTTAGTTGAAAAATACAGTATTAGGTCTAATTTACCTTGGCCTTAAGCAGGAGGACTCTATAGAATCCTCGAATACCTATAGAACCAATTAAGCGAGAGTCTTTGTGTGTTGTGGCAAGTCAACCCATTAGTCACAACGATGCCTTGTGTTGAGAGGGTTGAAACGTGGGAGGCATGAAACCTGCTTTTTAATAAGATATTTAGCTATACACTTCACTCAAATTGGAAACCACTGGAATATGGGAATGTTTTGTATTTAGGGAAAATTAGGTATTTACACCAAATTTTTATATTCTTTGAAGAATTTGATTTAAGGTTACATGGAAATCGATGTCATGATTGGTAAAGAGAGACCAAATAATCCAAGCATTACTACACTAATTTGAAGAGTTGGTGAAGAACACTCATCTCACCATGTGTACGTAGGCATACTACTCAAAAGTTTTGTAGTGCCCCCCCCCCCTTCTAATATATGGTATCATGGTCGATATAGTTTATACGATTATAATTCAGTTACCCTCTATATGCTTATATGAATTTCGTTAAATTCCCCAAAGAATATAAACATTGGAAGGTCAAAAGTGGGGAGAGAGAGAGAGTAGCAAACTGATAGGCACTCTTGGCGATTAGAGGTCACGAGAAGGTTGATATCTAAAGCTTAACTTTGTTCAACATATGAACTTAGGTCAATTCTATTTTCCTTCTTGGGAGATGACACAAAAACTTAGAACCTTTTCAAAAAGAAAAACTCCATTTATGAACTCTATTCAAAATTTTAACTTTGTAAAGCCAAAAAGAGAAAATTATAAGTAGGAGAAGACAAATATGTTGGTTCCAAAGATTTGGAGGACAAACTAGGAAGCGCAACAGAGAATGAAGAAATTAAGAAAGACACATTGAAGATTTTTTAATGATAAGGCAAATTTCAAAGTTATGATTGAATTGCATGACATTTTACAAATATTCTCAAACTTTTTTTTGGTAGAAATATATTCTCAAACTCTAGTTGGTATTATTACCAAAAAAAAGAACCTTTAGCTCGTATAAATATAGTACTAATACTAGTGTGTGTGTGCGCGCGCTTTTAGATTTTAAAATGTTAAATACCATTCAAAAGGCTAAAAATTTGGGATAAACTACAGTTTTAGATAAAAACATGACATAAACCCACAAAGGGAAGTAAAAATATGTTCATAGACATTCTCTCTTAACGGTTTATTATTATTATTATTATAATTATTCTCATCTCTATCGAGTTTAATCCGATCACTATGATAAATTAAACAAAACAGCCCAAAGATTCTGTATTTCCTTCTACTTATTCTTTTTATTCTTTTCGACCTTTCCCCTTTCTCCCCAACATGATTATTATTTTTTTAAACATATTTACTACTGGTTTTCCCTATATATTTAATCTAATTTCTCTATTTTTTTTATGGTCATTGGTCCACTTGGATTCATCTGCTCATAGCCAAGCATGCAACACAAAAAAGCAAGGGCGCCTTTGTAAAACACATGGTATAAAGTAATTATCTGCATTTACCAAAACACCCTGTCCAAACTCACTGGCCATCCTTGGATATGGACAAGCCACGAATGCTGTATCAGCTGGACTATACACATGGCCCTAACACCATTAAGCAACTCATACCCCAGATTACCATCAATTGCAAGACAGACATGGAAGCAAGAAGTGTTTGGTAATGGCCCATGCGGACCCTACTTGCTGCGTTCAATCATGTTTTTACAAAGAATTCAACGAGCTTTGAACTCATTGTAGATATGGACTCAAGTGTCAGCAATCACCTTGGCTTTGACAAGCCATCATATTGTTTCTATACTTTAATTTCCTATGCTGGGCTGGGATCTGGCATTAAGCCTAATGCGAGCTGTTTATTTATTTATTTAATACATCAAAGGGGAACATTCTTATGAAATACTTATGGTTAAATAGAGAAAAACAACAATTACCCACAAAAAGACACGCGATGTAACCAGCACAAGCATTTGAGTATACTGCATGAACCAAAAAAGCATGGGTTATTTTATTTTTATTTTTTGTCTTTCGTTTTTTGTAAGTTTATTTTATTTGTCTTGTGTTTTTTGTTCATGCAGTATGCTCAAATGCTTGAACTGATTATTGAGGTATTAGAAAGACGGAAATGTACTCGTAAAGTATTTTTGCAGCTCATTGTAGTACATTTCCGTACCAGATCTTTGCCCAAATAAAATAAAATAAAAGTATGACCAGAAAGCATTAAGAAGGGATTAAAGTGGTTTATTCAGAATTACAGCAACTTATTGAGACTATAGTATATCATTCGTGGCTCAAATTAACCAACAACAAGACTGCTCATCATATGACCGCTTTTGCGTCAAAAGGCTATATCTCTTGAAAGGAGAATTCTTCACATGTATTGAATCAGTTAGCTAGCATCAATTACTACATCTCAGTCTTGTAATCAGATGTGTTATCAAAAAATAAAAAATAAGATGCATCAGCTTTAAATAAAAATAAGGCCAAAGATTGACTCGGATGCACTAGGTTAAATCTCGGTTGGCGATGAAGTAGAAGACCAGAGTCCAGTGGTTGAATCATTATCAGACACACGATATCTCAAGACAGGCAGCTTCGGTGGGGGCGTAGGCGTGGGCGAGGGCGGCACGACATCCAAGTTCTGGTAACGTTTCACTCTCCTTTTGCTGAGACTACGGGCTGCGGAGTGCAGTGAGGATCAACTTGCCATCAGTTGAGCGCATCATTATGGAGCGCTTTTGTCCTTTCAACAGATTATTAAGTATAGACAAGATGCGCCGGGTGGACCAGCGTGTCCCCCGAAGCCTCGACGAAAGTGGAAGAAACAGCCCATTTTGTTCTCTAGAGGACGATCACCTAAAAATAAACTGTTCTTTAGAGGATTAGAATGAAGATTATCAAGATAAAGCAGTGCGTAATCTAGTCATGTTACTCCTAGATGGGAATGTTAATGAGTATGAGTTGCGCCAAGTTTTTCCCAATTCAGCTGTCACTCAAGGATTAAATTGAGGTTCAAGACTGTCTTTTTCTATTTATTTTTATTCTAATAAGTGTAATGTATATATATTATAACGAGTGCTTTAATAGAGCTTGTGCCAAATACAGCTCAGCTCAGGTTTTTTTGCTAAAAATTAGGGATGCAAATATGAATAAACATATCCATTTGTTTAGAAAATATCCAATTACAAATTAACTGAATATATATATATATATATATACATTTGTTCTGATTAAATATCCATATATATATATAGTCATATTATAATAGTATAGATTATTTTACTTTATAAATTTACATTACTTTTAACAATAATCCTAACATAGCGGATAGAAATATATTAACCTAACTTAATGAATTTATTTAATCGGATATATTCGTATTCATATCCGATATTCGACTAAGTTAACAGGTATGAATATGAACTTATATGTATCCAATTCAACTAAATATCTATTTGATTAAAAAAATGTTTGATTATAAATGAGCCGAATTAGGATATACTAATATCCGTGTCAAATCTGATTCATTTACATCCTTACTATAAATGAACCTAATTGGGGCCTCGGCTCAACTTTGCAAAGGTTAAAGCTTATCTCATAGCAAGCCAAACTCTCGGCTTATTGACAACCTTCTTATTTATTTATTTATTTTGGATAAGAATTGACAGTCTTAATCCTAGGCACCTACTACTTAGTGTACAAGGGTGCATCAAATGTTTTTTTTTCTTTCCATTGCCTTCTAGTATGGGTGTCTGCGACATTCAATCTTCATATAGAATTTCATTTTTGATTGTGTTAATGTTTACCTCTCTTACCTCTTATGTGGGTCTTGCATTGCGAGTAGCCCCACACAAAAAAAAAAGGCTTTTATTTACAAGTCTTCCATTCTTTTACCAAAAATACCTAACATGGTGACAATGTTTTTGGGTCTTGGTCCCAATTGATTAGTTTAGGTCATAATAGAATGGCTTATAGAACATGGTTCAGATATATGCAAAGAAAGAAGGAAACCAAAATCTGCAACAAAAAAAAAAAAAAAAAAACTGTTTCTCAAATAGTGTAAACGAAGTTACACTAACCTAAGAACTCACAACCAAAACAAGAAGAATCAAAATAGATGAAGATATGAAGGAAGAGATGAATATTTTATAACTTGAAAAACAATACATCACTTATAAGAACCACTATTAGCATAAGATATGGAGCTTGGAGATGAGTTGGATTTTCACTTCACTCTATGATTTTGGAAGAGCTTTTAAAGGATATTTTAAGGAAGAATTGTTGGAGAAAACTACCTAAGAGGTATATATAAATGTTAGGAAGAGAATGATACATGAACAAACATTTTACGTGAAGTTTTCAATGGTTTTTTATAGGTAAATACAAAAAAAATGGGATTGCATGAGAACTAAATGAATGATTATAGAAAAATGGATTTTCTTGACTAAAACTAAGAGGAACTCATTTCCCATGTGTAAGATAAAAAGTGTCATGTCATGAGCCAAGACACAAAAGGGGTGGTAGAGCCTACAAAGAGTGTATAAGTCTCACCCCCTTTTGTGTCTCTATTCATTGCAACTAATAAAAACAAGAAAATCGTTGAATGAAAATTGATGATCTCTATGAGAAATGAAAAGATGTTGCATAAGAAAGGAAATAATGTGATAAGGGATGAAATAAGAAACTAAATGATGATAAGTTTTAAAAAGGTGAATGTTTTCAAGAAAGTAAGAATTTAGGTTTATGAAAAATAAGAAGCGAGGTGGAAAACGAATATAAGGGAATAACATGTGGCAACTAAATGTGCAAGAGAAGCCTATATAACAAAAGGACCCTCCTAAAAATTACAATTATAACCTCACTACATCACTCAAAATAAAATAAACTAGAAATTACATTTTAAAAATGTAGGAGTATCTTTTCTCTTTGTGGAATTGAGCTGTGTAATTGAAACTAGAGATTCCCATTTTACGGTTTTTATTGCTGAAACTATATTCCTAAATGTAAAGTTAAGTCTCCTGTATCAATTCCCAAGGAAATATTTCAAGGCCAATGCCATCTAAGTCTGGCTTTTTATTGCCAAAAAAAAAA
>JAOXJP010175786.1:0-12571 GCA_025762735.1 Platanus orientalis
GTATTCCTCTTTTTCTTCCTCAGACGAGATTGAAGTTTGTCACTCACGGTTAAGTGACCTTCCTTTTATTATTTCTTGCTCGCTCTCTCTCTCTCTCTCTCTCTCTCTCTCTCTCTCTTGCTTGCTCGCTATTTTTCTTTTTCTTTTTTTTTCTCTTTGTTGATTCGCAGGGTTACTCAATCGTCAATGGCCAAACACTTCATCATTAATTTTTTTCTTTATTTATTTATTTCATTCATTTCCTTTTTCATTCTTCTCCCTCTTTTCTTTATTTATCTCTTTCCTTCTTTTTCATCTTTCCTTCTTCTCCCTCTTTCTTTTCTCTCTCTTTCCTTCTTTTTATCTTTTCTTCTTCTCCATTTTTTCTTTCTTTCTCTCTTTTTTAGAACCATTGGTTTAGGGTATTACAATCAACTCCCCTTAAAAAAAAAAAATTTATTCCCAAAATGTTGGCATACCAAATACAAACAAGTCAAGATATCTTTCTCGTACATCTTTCCATTCCCTAGTAACTGAAATTTAATTGGGTTGCATAATATATAAAAGAATATAATCAGCACTCTTTTAAGCCATAAAATTTGATTTCTTACAAACCAATCATTTAGAATATTTAAAGTAACATACACTTGAAAATATTTCATTAGAGTTTTACACACACACACACACACACACACACACACACACACATATATATATATAGTTATCTCTATTTCTTTAAATTTTTTAGCAATACTTGTAGCCACTATAAAGTACATTTATTACTTCCCATATACCAATTTTCTTTACCAAATTATGATTTCTTTTTCATATATGTAATTCACAAATAGTTCATTTAATCTCATCATTTATCACGAATACTCAGCTAAGCATTTTACATGCCATCATCCAACTTAAAACCAAGCACTCAATCAGATTTAAAGACAACAATTGTTTAACCCTTCTAAGGTATCATTACACTTAAGACATCATTCACACAATATAGTATATTCATATTTAGTCCATGACTATAAAGTATTTCTTATATAAAAACACTTTCATGTAGTCAACATATTCCAGACAATAGTTTGCACATAAAGAAATATTTACTTCAAACCTATACCAAACATTATTATTATTATCATTCTACATAGAAAATATAATAATAAATAGCTCATTTACAATATCATATCATACAAATAATGCATTAATTTTATTTTATTTTGACTCATTGCATCCATTTTTCATGCTACCAATGAAGACAATATTCAACCAATAATAAGCTTAAATATATATTTTTATGGGTACAATTCTAACACAACATATTAGAGCCCCATTTCATATAAATCTATCATAATAAACTCTTTGTATCAGTCCACATTCAACAAGACTTCTTTACCAACACTTTCAACTTTAATTTTCTATTTCTCAATCTATGCCAAGCATATTCAATACCTTAGACAATATTTTCTACTAAATACAAAACTTAATTTTGAGATAATTATTTTTTTAGTGCAACACATAGTCCACATTTGGACAACAAACATGAAATTTAATGTTTTGCTCACAACCAACATCATACAATGGATATAAGTCCTATTGAATACAAAGGAAAATTTTTTTTTTTTTTTATCCATTATAAATTTTCTATAATCAAAATTTTAAGAACTTTATATAGAACCAACCCAATTTATTATTATTATTATTATTTTATAAGATTTATCACAATGAAAATCCCAATCAAATACAAAGTCCAATCCCGGGCAACAACCATATAACACATGCTTTGCACATAACAACTGTCAGATAATCCCCATTGATCACAATGACATAACTTTGAATCTTTCTCTATGTCTCAATATTATATTTCTAGTACTAAAAATTTTAAGAATTTAACACGACAATTATATCAAAATTTTATGTGCCATAGGTTATAGGCTTTGACTACAAAATACATAGTTTCACATGTAAAATTGTTATTAAATTGTTTCAAACAAAACACCATAGCAATTAAAATCACTAACTTGTCAATGTATGGGTTTTCATGAATATACATACCAGGATCTTATGATTTTCAATTTGAGTAACTACTATAACCCAAAATCCCCAATGTTTTTTTTTTCTAATTACAGGTTTATCCATGTTCCCAAACAAATGGTATGAGAATCCCAATTTTATTTTATTTTATTTATTATTATTATTATTATTATTGCACAAGGATTCTTTTTGAAAGATGAAAAAAAAATCAAGTGGAATGAATTAGAAATACCCCTAATTTGTTCTACAGCTTGGATCAAGAAGAAAGTCTCCCACTCCCTTGATCCTTAGCCCTATACTTAATTGTTTACTAACCTCATGATTAAATGTCTATTTCACCTTGTCACCTCTTATCAAAATCATTGTGGCACATAGTTAGTATCAATAATTTATAATCATGAATTCCACAGTTTCAGACACCATATCTCTTAGGCTTTGGACACCTCATTCATAGCCCTTAAACCTATTAGCTATTCACCAATTTCAAACTTTGTATAGTAACTCTCATCACTATTTTACTTATACTTTATCCTTATAATTCCAAACCTAATGTTTTTTTTTTTTTTTAACTCCCCAACAATAATTTATGATCGAATCATTGTTCTCAAAATTGACTGATACCCAAACTATTTCAATAATTCATAATTTTCGTACACTGAATTGCTAACTATGGGATGACCTGCAGTGGACAATGATTTTCAGGATCATCCGTCATTTCTCTGTAAGCTGCAAACAAGACAAAAGTCTACTCATCTGTCACCTATTGCCTTGATCCGTGCAGAGTTCTGGATGTAGCCAATCTTAGATCAACCCAAAAATACTGACTGTCTGGTTGGAACTACAGGCTGCCACTTGGAATTTACATGTGGTTTTACTCCTCCCAAACCCACCTGCAACTGGAGGCTCATTTACCCTTGCATTTTTGCATTTACTCCAAACCTGTTCGTACCTAGCCGAAGGCCTATGTAAAAGGTAGATATTGGCCTAATAGGAGGATTGGTAATCTATCAAACTTGATACTTGTAGTCCCCCCCCCCCAACCCCCCATGAGGAGCGAGGGCCTTCTACCCGCTCTAATTCATCATCTGGATACCCCTAACCACAGCAAAGAAACAGTATGGAGTCCCCGGGTGAAAGGGGCCACCATTCTCTTTCTTTCCTCGATCGTTCTGATCAGGATAAGTGGCTTGGTTCATTTTCCTATCCACGCAATTCTCAGTCTTCGTTCGTGAGGGCGAAAGGTAGCTGTAGAGGGGCGGCTGTGAAAGCTCAAGATTTCCTGTGCAAAAACCTTAACATTCTTCAACTCCACCTTGACTTCATGAATGAATTTATCAGCTTTTTTTTTTTTTTTCCTTTTACTGGTTTAAGGAAGCTATAAGTTATGTATGTTGGATAGAGGAATCACAAGGCAATCAATTCCTTGCCATTCAATGTGGAAATCAAGTGATTCACAAGACAAATGCAGGATTAAAGATACCCTGGATATCATAGTTATCCTAAATCCCAATATGATCCCTATCGAAGACCTAATTTACAGTATTCATCTATTTATAGAAGAAAAGGAAAGAACTAAGCAACCATTACATGTGGTCTTGTGCTTTTGGGAAGAAAAAAAAAAGTCTAACATGTATACTGTCAGTGGACCCACAAAAGAGGAGGTTCAGATCGTTTGGAGTGTACAGGCAACAATCACAGCTTTTACATCTGGAGAAAGCTAACATCAGACAAAGCATTAGACTGTTGAGGGAAAGAGGAGGGAGCGAATTAACATCCCCTTTCCGTCCAATACGTTCACCGCCTCTTAGCGGGTAGCCGCTCAAAAGTTATATTCAAATTGCCAAAAAAACAGAAACAGTGGGAGATAATCCTCCTCAGAGACTTGATCTGAAGAATCAAGGTGCAAGATAGTGTAGCTCTTTACGGAGGAAACAGGCTGCCTAAACAGAGATTGCAGAATATTAAAGAGCTTTGCAAGGTTGCATCAACTCGAGAAAAATCATCTGAGGAGCAAGCAGATATTCTCAAGGTCTTCAACTTTTTAAATACCCAAATCACGTCAAGAATTACTCTTACATACAAATAGTAATAGATCAAAGGGCCCCAGCATTCTGTCAAACTCAACTCCCACGGATCAGCTATTGTAGAAAATGGGCTGCAGGAGGCACAATTATAAATCACTCTTAAGAAACTATTATGAATTCCATTGTAAGTTGTAACATTACAATCATCACAACTGAGCAAGCTTACCAAGAAAACAGTGGTCAATTTCTCTAGGCTGCAAACAACTTCAGGTGGACATAGACTCGGATGGTATTCAATGTCATCAAGAAACCATTGCTTAAGAGAGTGAAAAAATAAAAATTTTGTATAGTTTGTCCTTTAAAGAAAGGAAACAAGTCAGGCATGCCTACATAAACAAGAGATCATAATGGAATCCCCTCAAGACTCTGAAATCTCAGTTCCATGGATGAACAAATACCTGTTGCAATTAACAAAATGAAGTACAATCTCAGATCCATGGATTAGATTCCTACACAAACAAGGAACTAGAATGGAGTCCTCTCTCTCTGTCTCTCTGCCCTATCAAATTAGTTTGGTATAGAGTATGTATCGTTGAAGGCTCATGTTCTTCCGTTGTTGGGCATAGCGATATTCATGCCATATCTAAGTTGTCTTTATCTTCGATCTTACATGTTCCTAACTTTACATTAAATCTGCTATTTATTAGTCATCTCACTAAAAAATGTTATCTATTTTTTTCTTTTTCAAGATTTGGTGATGAAAAAAATGATTGGTTTGGAGCATAAGAAAGATGGACTACTTTTAGTACACCAGTTGTTTCGTCAATAATAAAGGGAAACACTCCATTATACTCAATTGAGCTACTGCAGTGGCATTACAAATTGGGCACTCTTCTGTTTCTTTGTTGTGTCGGATGTTTCCCCAGGTAGCTTCTTTAATTTTTACATTTCATTATGAACCTTGTCAATTTTCTAAGCATTGTCGTTTGATTTATCCAATAGTAATAAAAGAAGTGATTCTTCTTTTTCCATTATTCATTCTGAAGTTTGGGGCCCTTAGCTTATTGTTTCTTTGTCTGGCTTTAAGTATTATCACTTTTGTTGATAATTTTTCTCATGCT
This sequence comes from Platanus orientalis, assembly GCA_025762735.1. NCBI lineage: Eukaryota > Viridiplantae > Streptophyta > Magnoliopsida > Proteales > Platanaceae > Platanus > Platanus orientalis. The sequence continues at coordinate 5,159 of JAOXJP010175786.1, forward strand.
ACTTAAGTGTATTTATTGAAACATTTAAGTGATATTTATGTTATATTTAAATCTTTCATAATATGATTGTTACCCAATTTGATCCAAAAATTCGTATATTACATTCTAATAATGAAGGAGAATACTTCTCAGATATTCTTTCTTCTTTTCTTGATGAGTCTGGAATTAGTCACCTGACTACATGTCCAATCACTCAAGAACAAAATGGAGTCGCTGAAAAAAAAAAATAGGCATCTACTTGAGATAACTCATGACATCATGTTTACTATGCATGTTTTCAAAGTTTTTTGATCTAATATTGTATATTACTTCAGTTAACTGTCTATCTCATAAATAGATTGACAACATGTATTCTTGCTTACAAGATTGCACTTGAAATTCTCTCTCCATCATCTTTTTTGTTTCTCCTTCCACTTAAAACTTTTGGTCGCATCTGTTTTGTACATCTCTAAATTTGATCACATCAAGCTTGATCCTAAAGCACTCAAGTGTGTTTTTCTGGGTTATGCTACAAATCAAAAGGGATAAATGCTATCATTATCTGACCAGGGACAAGTTTGTTTATCGGAATGTAACTTTTTTGAATCTATTCCCTTCTTTTCTTTAGCAAAGCATTCTCTTTAGGGGGAGAGTTTTGGTGAACAGTCTTCTTTATCTTTATCTTTTCATGTCCTTGTTCCTTCTTATTACATTTTTCTTAGTGGAATGATGAATCTAAGTTGTTGGTTTACACCAGAAGAAAAAAAGCAAGCTCAAGTTCAAAGTGATATTCAAACCTCCCAAGTCTCCATCCAATAATCTTCTTTGGATCCAATTCAAGAAAAATGTAACATTTTTTCATCTTCTCAAACTAGTAATTTTGATATTCTAATTGCTCTTTGAAATAATGTAAGGTCTTATACTCAACATCTTATGTCTACTTTTGTTTCTTATCACACATTATCTCATTTTTTTTGTCTTCTATGCCTATACCTCACAATGTGCAAGAGGCTTTATCACAACTAAATGAGAAGACAACAATGAAAGAAGAAATAGGTGCATTGGAAAAAAAATCAAACATGAAAGTTAATAGATCTTCCTAGGGAGAAGACTATAGTGAAACATAAAATTGATAGATTAACTGATAGATAAAAGGCAAGATTGGTTGCAAAATGGCACACACAGACATTGGGCATTGATTATCATGAGACATTTACTCCAATGGCAAAAATGAACTTCATCAGAGTTTTTATATCTTTAACAGCCAATCAAGGATGGTCACTTTGCCAATTTGATGTTCAAATCGTTTCTTTCTTCTTTTTTCATAGAGATTTGAAAGAAGAAGTTTTATATGACATCACCACCTGGCTTTCAGTATCCTAAAGATAAAGGGGAAATGTGTAAGTTGAAGAAAGCCTTGTATGGGCTGAAACGATCTTCTCAACCGTGGTTCGAGAGATTTCGGAAAACTATGGTGAAGGTTGATTACAGGCAATGTCAGGCTGATCATACATTATCTGTGAAGCGACAGGGTCCAAAAGTAACAACACTTATAACTTATGTGAATGGTATAGTTGTCACAGGGAATGATGATAGTGAAGCTGCAAAACTCAACACTAATTTGGCACAAGAATTTTGAGATCAAAGATATGGGTTATCTAAAGTAGTTTCTTGGGATTGAGGTTGCTAAGTCAAATAAGGGAATCTTTCTATCCCAAAGAAAGTATGCCATATATTTGTTGAAAGAGATTGAGATGACTAGATGTAAACCATGTACAACACCTATTGAGTCAAATCATAGACTCAAGGAGGATGACAGTGATCGGTTAATTGATGCAGGGAGATATCAAAGTCTTGTTAGATGTCATATTTATTTGTCACTAACAAAGCTTGATATCATATATGTTGCAAGTGTGATTAGTCAGTTTATGCATGTCAAGCATGTATGAAAGTTGCGTACAGAGTTTTGAGATATTTGAAAGGACGTTCAGGTAAAGGTCTTTTGTATCAAAGACATGGACACCACAAAGTGGTAGCATACACAAATGCCAATTGGGTAGAATTTATATAAGATCGTCGATTACGTCTAGCTACTGTACATTTGTAGGTGAAAATTCAGTTACATTGAGATGCAAGAAACAATTAGTAGTTACAAGATCAAGCGTAGAAGCAAAATCTAGATCTATAGCACATGACATATGTGAGTTGTTATGGTTGAAGATGTTACTTAGAGAGCTTGGCTTGCGTATTTCAAAACCCATGAGCCTTCATTATGAGGGAAAGATAGCTATCAGTATTCTCATGATTTTGTTCAACATGACAAGACTAAACATGTGGAAATGGACCGATATTTCATCAAGGATCACCTTAAATCAGGACATATATGTACTCCATTTGTTGAAACTAAAGATCAATTGACTAATGTTTTCATGAAGGGACTTGGTGGCCCTCAATTTTCTAATTTGGTTGAACTTTTATTCTCCAGCTTTTGTTTTGGATAATTAACAACTTTATTAAAAGAGAAGAAAAAGAAGCATAATAAAACAACAAGGCCTATAGGCATTACACTAAGTCATCAGGCAATACATTAGCACTAAAACAGATGTGCAACCCCACCCCCCAATTGGCTAAGGAATCAACCAATTCATTATGAGAATGAGGAACATGAGTAAGAGAAGAGTTCGTGGAGGACAAGAAGTCCCAAATCTCATGAATGAAGTACGTGAGCCTCCACGAACCACAACTTAAACCCAAATCCTAACCAACAATAGAGATAAAATCTCCTTTAATTAATACTTTAGACATCATCGTGAAGGCCGGTTAGAAGACCCATCACTTCCGCCTTTGCAGAGTCACAAGAGTCTAGAGAACCAACAGATGCCCAAACAACACCTCCAAGACAATTTCTCACAACACATTCGTACCCTGCAGGCCCAGGATTGCCTTTCGAGGCACCATCAAAATTAAGCTTGAGACTTTTAGGGGGAGGGGGAATCCATTTCAAATAATTCTTAGCAACCAAAGGACCACTAGAGGATATACTAGTGGCTCAGTTCCTCATAAAACCAAAAAGAGAGAGCCCCTGAAACTCCTCAGTCACCATAAGTCATCCACCCACCTCCCTAACCACGGCATCAATCACCTCATTTAAAGATTTATGCTTTCCCTCAAAACTCTCAAATTTCTCTCCTTTCAAATCCCCCAAATAACCCCTAGAATCAAATAATTCCAAAAAACATTTACCCTGAACTCCCAAGCCCCAAGAATTCCATTTAGAGAACAAATCCATCATCTCATTTGGCATCACCAACAACAATTAAGATAGTAGAAAAAATGGTCTCATATCGCCTTTAAGAAAGGACGATGGATAAGCAAGTGCTTCATTAATTCTCCATCTTTCCTACAAAGCACACACACCAGTTTGGGGATAACTGCATATAAGGTCTTCGCCTTTGCAATAATTCTATGGTGTTAATGCGAGATAGGACGCCAATCCATGCAAAATCTTTAACCCAAGAAGGTGCGCAAGGAGTTCAAATCTTACTAATAAGGAAAGGAGTGGAAAAACTGGACTGAGAAAGCACCTTAAGAAAGAATTTAGAGGAAAACTTACCCAAAGGTTCCAAAGTTCAAATTCTCTTTTCACTGAAAGAGTTTGAAAGAAATGACTCACTTAGCAAAGACATTAGGAATGATAGAGAATCCACTTCCTATCTAAAAGATGTATGGAGAACTCTAAATTCCAAATCACACTAGAATAAGAGTGAGAAACGACCTCAAGGACTTTGGCATCTTTTTTAATCAAAAGACGAAAAGTCTCAGGAATGACGATGAAAGATAATGGTCTCTCCACCATAAATCGTTCGTAAATCTAATGCATTATCTATTACACACTGAAAAACAGACTTCAAAGAAAAATAAAGAAAACAAAGTAACAATATTTTTCCAAATCAAAGACATAAGATATGAAGGGGATGGACTTACGTCCCAACCATTTGAATGCAAACCATACTTGTTGAACATCATGGAATACCATAAGCTGCCTTTTTCAAGGGAATCTCCAAAGCCACTCCGATATCAAAGACATATTTCTCTCTTTCAACCTTTTCATGCCCAAACCTCCTTGATTTTTCTACTTACACACTTCCTCAAACTTCACCAAATGATCCTTCCACCCATTTCCACCTTTCCAAAGGAAGTCTCTCTACTACTTTTCAAAAATATGGATCACCTTGAACGTCATTATGAAAATGAACATATAATATAAAGGCACACTGGACATAACAGTGTTTATCAACGTAATTCTCCCACCCAGTGAGATTTAGGATTTCTTCCACCTGGCCAACTTCTTTTCAATCCTCTCAATGACCGGGTCCCAAAAAGATTGTCGAGGGCCTACCTCCAAGGGGAAAACATAAATGCTTCAATAGCCATGCCTCAATTTTACATCCCAACATGTTAGCAAATCTGCACAAATCCCCTTCTTCCACACCAATGCCCGCCAAACTAGATTTTGAGAAATTAACTTTAAGGCCCGATATACCTTCGAATATTTGGAGAATATACTTTAAGTTCAATACTTTCTCAACAGAATTCTCTAAGAAACATATGGTGTCATCCGTGAACTATAAATGGGATATAGAAAAATATACTTTCTCCCAATTTGGAAACCTTTCACAAGACAGTAGTCACGGGCTTTATACATCAAGGCACTGAAAGAGTCTGCTACCAAAGTGAATAAGACCAAGAAAGGGGATCGCCTTGTCTCAATCTACAAGAAGATTCAAAAAAACCTTTAGATGAACCATTAATCATAATGAAAAGATGCAGGTGATCCAAGAAGCCCAAAATCCAATTGATCCATTTTTCACCAGACCCTTTTTTCCTCATAACCCACTTAAGGAAATCCCAATCCACTTTCTCAAAGGCTTTCTCCAAAATAATATCACAAACAAGACCCTTACTCTTTCTCCTAATATCATCCATTGATTCATTAGCAATAAGAATACAATCCATAATCTTTCTACTCTTCACAAAAGCCACTTGGGTGTTGGATATGACCCTATCCAAGATAGTCCGCAATCTCAAGGAAAGGACTTCGGAGATAATTTTGTATAAACTTCCAACCAAACTAATAGGATGGAAATCATAAAGACTTAAAGGCTCCTTCCTTCTTGAGAATAAGAACAATAAATGTGGCATTCATCTGTTTATTGATTGTGGCTCTTTCATAGAACTCTACAAACACTTTCATCAAGTCACTCTTAATAATATCCCAACATTCATGGTAAAAATGAAGAGAGAAACCATCCGAGCCCAAGGACTTAATAGAAAAAGATAGTCACTTTAACTTCTTCCTCAGATAATTCTTTTTCTAACACCTCAACCTTTGTCACTTCTAATTGATCAAAAAACAGGTTATCAATAAAAGGCCTTTCCCAATTATCCTTAGCATATAACTGAGAGAAAAATGTAATGGCTTCATCCTTAATCCTCTCCGAGTCATCCACCACTTCTCCATCATCGTAGAGACTTTTGATTAAACTTTTTCTACTTTTCCCATTTGTCACCTTGTGGAAAAATTTAGTGTTTCCATCTCCTTCCTTAAGCCACTTATATTTTTCCTTTTAACTCCAATGAATATCTTCACATTGAAGAATAACCTTCATCTTAGATAAAAGATCTTTCCGCTTTTCAATTAGATCCTGAGACAGTGACCCATCATCTTCTAGCTTAAGATCAAGACTTTGAATGCCATCCTAAATCTTCTTCCAATCATTCAATCGCCTAAAAGTTGTCTTGTTCCAGACTAAAAGATCTTTTTATATGTTGAAGTTTCTTCATGAACCAAACTCCTTCCCACCCAAAGATTTCACACTCCCCCCACCACTTCTTCACATTATCCTTATATGACGAGTGAAGGGTCCACATTTTTTCAAATCTAAAAGGAGTCGGGCCATACTCTATGTTCTCAGTGGAAAGTAGGATTGGCCAATGGTCAAACACAATTTTTGGATAGTAACTAGAAATCTTTCAAATCTATTCATAGTGGGTTGCTCTTGACCATTTGTCCAAGTATATTTGGCATTTATGAGAGATATCCCGCAAGGATCAATTATTTATAAAACCCCCAAAATATCTCATACTTCTAGTAATCCTGCTAAGCTTATTCTTCTCATGGACAAAACCTTATAATATTAAAGTCACCTCCAACCAACTATAGATCCAACCTCTTGCTCCTAATGTTGTAAAGCTCTTTCCACAAATTATGACGATTATGAGGAGAACAAGGGCCAAATACTCCTGAGAAAACCTAATTCACACCAGAAGAAATTTCTACCAACCTCAAGGATACAGAGAAATCGACGATGAACTCAGCCTCCTCCTTGATTAAGACATCCTTCCATGTAAGAAGCACAACACCTGCAACACCAACCACCGGGATAGCCAACCAATAGGAGAAATCTCTACCTAATACACTACGAACAAGCCACGGCAATAATCTTTCTTTCTTTGTCTCTTGAAGAATCACCAAATCCGGATTAAATTTTCAGAGGCACTCACGAACAGATCTTTTTTCAACTCTACCAAGCCCTCGAACATTCCAAGATATAATCTTCATCGATTAAATATGGACTTTCCCGTTCCCAGTCTTTAAGATCTTTCTATACCTTCCAGATCATTTCCATTTTTCAAGTTCCAAGACAAATTATAGAGTTCACATTTCCCTTTGGAGATTTTTCTTGCCTTATTCTGGTGAGGCCTAGATTCTACCATATAATCTGAAAGTCAAACCTCAATACCTTTTGCATTGCACACCTTCAATCCCATCCTTTTCACTATCCGATCCATCCCTTTCAAGTTTTCAAACTCAATCCCTTTGGCTTCCCCATTCTCTGAAAACTACAACTTATGGCATTACACAACCCCCGGGCAACCTAATCCATATCAACAAAAATAGAATTAATAGAATAGAGGGAGTTCAATAACTAGGGAGAATTAATCATAGGGTCAGATTCAAGATTAAAACAATGATGAAATGGGGAAGAATGGAGAATACCTTGAATTACCTGAGAGGAATTAGGTGTTAAGATAGGGACCTGCGTACTTGCCAGGGTTACAACCTCAACATGAGCCACCTTCTCCATCTGACCAACTCCCACAGCCTAAGCAGTATGAATATTGCAAGAAACACAATATTCTTAATATATATACATGTAAGGTTATTTTAGTCTATATGTGTAAACTCTATTCCATGCGGTATAAAGTGGGTTATGTTTTTTAGTATACATATAAATATAAGCTAGTATAAGCTAGCATATGGGGAGGATGGTAAAAGGGCGGCTTGGCCCAACTATAAGGCTTACCGTTAGCATCCCTGGTGGCGCGGGTTCAAGTCATGGAAACAGCCTCTCCAGAAATGGGGGTAAGGCT
>JAOXJP010175797.1:0-12570 GCA_025762735.1 Platanus orientalis
AGAAAGCTTGTTGGTAACAATAAGGGAAAGAAAATTTTGGTAATGTTGAGAAGAAGATGCCGGAGAAGAGAAGATATATATATATATACACAACAACAAACAGCCTTATCCCAACTATTTGGGGTGGGCTATATATATATATATAAGTTATGCACAAAATAAATTAGAGAGATTTTAATGAAAACGTGTGAACTAAATAGGGTGAGATTATAGGGAAAAAATTTATAAGAGAGAGACACATATTGGAGTTGAATATGAGAGAGATTATAAGAGAGACATTCTAGGAGAGAGAAATGGTTGGAGAGGGATAAATGATAGCAAAGGGAGACGGGGTGTTTTGGAAAAATTTAGATAGAGTATCCATGTGGATGAGAGAGAAAGAGGCTTGATGCTACTATTTATATATATATATATATATATATATATTGTTGGCACGGGAATTTTTACAAAATTACTAAAATGCCCTACAAAGGATCAGGCATCTCCACGAGCAATGAGTAGTACCCAACGAAAGGACTCTCATCGTGAGTGATGAACTGTACCTTGCAAAGACCACATGCTTCGTGAAAGTCATTCCTCGCGAGAAATGAAAAGTGTCTCGCGAGGATGTCAGATTTACAACATGAACCTTAAGGGATATCCATCAGTGGACCCTAGGTAGCTAGAAACGACTTTATTCGTCAAAGATGTTACTAAATCTAGAAAATCCTAAGAGATACACAAAATTGGTTCAAGGAGAGTTTTACTCTAAATGGACTCTGAAAATCCCTTAAATAAAGGGATTAAGATGAAGTTCAACTCAAGGTCTTGCTAAAGAAAAGGTTTGACCAACAATAAGAATATCTAGCAAGAGAGCAACTCATTGACACCTATCCCAGGGAAGTCAGAGGTCAAGCTAAAATCAAGGTTTCACGTGTACATGAAAAGGACTATCCTAACGTCTATATAAGGTTGACCCATGCAAACAGAAAACACTCTCAGAGGGTCCCAAGAATCCTCAAATTCTTAGTTTTGCTCTAAGGAAGAAAGAGAGGCAATACTTCAATCTTTCAAGCGTAAGTCTTAACAGTGAATTATTCCCATCAAGCAAACCCTCTAAATCCAAAGCTGATTATCCTCCCACTAGCATGTCAACTACACCCCTGCAATGCACAATGGGGAAGACTCAAGCCAATGGATGCAAGGTCGATGCACGGACTAGGTAAAGTCATGAGGTGTAAAAGAAGAGAAGGATAAGCTCTTGTATTCATGTTCTCACACATAAAACAATAAAGCAACCCCTAAAGGCTAGGATTTTGAACACCTTGAGTTTTCACGTTCTTAGAGAACTACACGAAATTTGGTGTTACAACTTTTTAGCATGGCTGGTGGGACCCTACTTTCCTCTCATCTTCCTCTTTGTTCTGTTGTGATAACAAGTTCCATAATATAATCTCCAAGTAACTCGGATGACTTTACACACAAGGGGCCTCTCATTGCCACTCCAGGTGCCTTCGTGGGGCCAAAGACATGGATCCAAGTGGTTTTGACACCGCCAAGGACATTAATCTCTCTTGCTTCTTTAGCTTGCCCTCCCCCTCGAGGAGATGTGACAACACTATTGTAACCCCAACACTGGGATTATGCATGTTTCCAGAGAAGAGGTCGTCTCATATTTTTCTAGCTAAAGAAATAACTTCGCCTGTGCCCATAGAGGCCAACACGGTTGTTGGGAACAAAACTCGTGTAAAAAATGATGTTGAGATCGTTTCCTCCCTTATGTTTTCTTATGAAACAAGGGAAAACCCTACCCGAGATGCTTGAAAAAGAAAGAGTGCAAAGCTTGCAAAGACATGTTTAAAATGGATGCTAAAAGAAGGATCAGATGAACCAAAGCATGTTGTAGGAAGAATCTCATCATGGAAACCTGATAGGCAACACGAGCCCATGCTCGAAGTGCGAGGAAGGACCTTGATGTGAGGACAACACCCCTAGCAAAGGAGATCCTCTTCGTGAACAAAGACATCCTCGCGAAGGAAACAACCTTCACGAAGTTCAATCCCTTCACAGGACTTGCAACCGTCACAAGCTCTAGACCCTTAGCAGACCAAGGAACCCTCACGAAGGCATCATACTCTGTGAGCTAGATTTTCTTCACAGGAAGACAGCTCATCGCAAAGAAAGAGCCCCTCGCAGACTAAGTCATCAAGGTAGCAAGAACCAAAACAAAGAAATCTCACCAGTAAGGAAAGAAAGAACTCTAAAAATGACATAACTAAATCAATCATACCCATAGCTGTCGAATTACAATTTCAGCTTGAACAAGATACAAGAAGAATTACTACAAGGACACTTTACGCTGTGCATCAGCAACACGGAGCAATAGCAATTGTTGAACTCTAGGATTCAATGTTGCTGACCAGATTTGATCCCTTAAGAAAATTTATGGATAAGGACGGCCCTCGAAGACAGAGGAACCTTTCTTCAGAACAACGACAAAAGCGAAACATGACACAGAGAAGGAGGGAAAGGCTTCATAAGAACACTATCACGAGTCCTGGATCTAGAGGGGCAATCTCCATCAATGCTTTACCACCATGGGTGCACCCACAAAGGTCAGATACTTCTCTACCTACATACACTAAGGGTAGCCTGGGATACACTCCCTACGTCGGTAAAGGGAGGATGTACAGTCCTAAAAAGAAACCTTAAGTCTCTATCATGACCATGAGAGCCTAGAAAGAAGAACAACAAGGTGCCACAAATTCACCAACACCAAGGACGACAATTATTAAATCGGTAGGAATGATGACACGTAGCCAGTTGGCCGTGAGTAAGGACCACAAATCATTCGTGCCGAGGAATTCCCTCAATGGATCTCTAAATGACGCTAGTCCACTTATATTCAAATCAACTACCACGGTAAATAATACTTCTGTAACCCGACCAATGGAAGCCGCAAGCACCAGTCTAGGGGGAATGTAGAGCCACCTCTGACAGATCCAACAATTGAGCGAGAACTTTATGAAAATGTTAATGTTAGAGATTATGTGAGTGACTCTGATGGGGAGTTAACCCTAGAAGATTTTCATATTAGACTTAAAGATTAGATTAGAGAGCGTGACTAGCGCCTGACAGCATAGGACGTGGCTATAACGGAATTAAAAGCCATGGTCATGCAACTTACGCCGATAGGGCAGGGGGTACCAACCTCTTATTCCAGTCACCTAACAAGAGATCATTCAAGATCAGTGACCTCAAACCTAGGAGCAAATGTTAGGCCACAAATTACTCTAGAATATATTTTTGTACCAATGCCGAGGGTGGCCACATCTACTAATACTTTCCTAAGCACAACCATGCTGTAGTATCCACTACTGTGAGTGTCTCAATATGAGTATCAATCCCAAGAGCCTCCCTTATGAAGGCCAATACGATAGGGGTATCAATTTCAGGAACCTCCTTTACAAAGGCACACTCAGCAGGGATATTATTTCCAGAAACCTCTGCCGCAACGACCCTCCCAACAAGCATATCATTTCTAGGAGCCCTCATTGCAAGGGAATTCTCCTCAATGGGCATATGGTCATGGAAATTATGGGCATATCTCAGCAACACAGTAGGGTCCGCACATTCCTCACGAGGGATACGTAGTAAACTATATATAATTCTATGTGATCAATGATGGTAGACATGCTTAAGGAATACAAAGAACAAGAATCCTTCCATGGGTATTCAATAGAAAAGCCTTACCCTCCACATATCGATATGGTGTCTTTCCCTCCTAAGTTTGTCTAGCTACATTTCATCATGTTTAACGGGACCACCTGTCCCTAACAACATCTTGCCTAGTTTGAGTCTAGATGCGGGTTGATCATCCAACACAGTGAGCTATTACTAAGGTTGTTTTCTTAATCCTTGGACAGTGCCGCCTTCACTTAGTATTCTAATCTCAAACCTAGCTCAATCCCGAATTGGCAATCAATGAAGATAACATTTCTACAATAATTCTGGAGCACCACTAGACCCATTAAGGTACATGAATTAGAAAATGAAAAGTAATGGGATAATGAGTTAGTGGTAGATTTCATTAATAAATGGGAAAAAATGACATATCCTTGTGAACATGCCTTCCCCAGCAAAGAATTGGTGGACATGTGCTTACATAATATCTCTTTCGACCTGTCACTACACCTTACTCCACAGTCTTCCTCAAGATTTGATGATTTAATTTCTAAAGCTTACGACCTGGAGAAAAGATTATTGGAACACAAGAGGGAAAGAAAAGGTAAAACCATGGTGAACAAAGTGGAATCTACCATGGTTAGCATTAAGAAGCTGGTAGCGATCAAACTCTTTATTGAGAAAATGCCTGACACAGCCTCAACTCCTCAATCTATGCCAAAGACCCTGTTAAAACGGCCAACTATAAGAGATAGGAAAGATAAGACATACTCATTCCATCCTGACGACATTGAAAGTCTCTTTAAACAAACAGTGAAAGCAGGAGAAATAGTACTCCCTAAGCCCAAGTGGCTAGTTGAGGTTGACAAAGTTCATGATCCAAAGTATTGCAGATACCATTGCTTGTTGGGGCATACCCTTCGAGATTGTTTTGTCTTCAAGGACAAGTTACAAGAGTTTCTCGACAAGGGAAAATTTGAACTCAAAGTAGATGTCCAACAACCGGCCTCGATGAATTATATCTTCATCCGCAATAGCAGTATAACTTGCAATGACAAGGATTCATTGATTCATTTCAATCATGATGATGGCTGGGAAACATTTGAAAACAAGACTACACTCAGGAAGAGACTCTACTCCAAAAGACTGGCTACCAATGAATGATTGCTTGGTATCTCTAATCGGGCTAAACTACGTCATTCACAATCAAGGGGCAACATCACAAAAAGCAAAGAGCCTAGGCCTGAGACACAAGATAGCGGGCTGTGACCTAATGGGTTATTGGAACCACCAGTCCGTTCTCCGGTAAGCTTGGCAGAATATACGCTAGAAGATTTCATGACCTCAGTTGTAGTCACTTGCAACATGGCCTCCATCGTGCATGTCAGCACCCAAATTTTGACTTGGGTCATGTGATAGCATAATGATAGCATAACAACATTTAGGAATTGAGACTCTAAGCACCCTTGGCTAGGGAGAGCAAACTTGGACTCTAGGAGGTTAGGCATCCCTAAAGAAGTCTTTTCAAATACTCCAGTCACAATTGAATCAGTCAAAGCACCTTATTACAGCCCAAAAAGCACCATTTCAGGACAAACCCTAATTTCACTTAAAAGCACCAACGGGACTTTGGGGGTCCACATTTTAGAACTCCAGTCATGTCATCAATGAGTTTTCCACCTCCTGTAAGCCTTTCTCCCGTAAAGCATCACAATTAGAAAAATTATCATTTTGCCCTTTTGCCTTCAAAAGCCCAAATACTCATTATCTTCCATCCAGAACACTGAATTTCTTAACCTACATAAGCCTTCTTGTCATGAAGCATCACAGGTAAAGAATTCACATTTTCACCTTTTTCAACCCTTGGGTGAAAAATTACCATTTTACCCTTTCTACTCAGAGAATTACCCTTGGACCCTCTAAAGACCCCTAGAGCCTTTCCTATGGTCCAAATGGTGTAATTTTATAACCTATGCACCCTTGAGTCTCTCTTGTTCAAAGGACTCATCACAGTGCAGACACTGCCCAAGAAATAGCCCTTGCTAGAACTCTTAGAAACTCATCCGATCTCCGAATCCAGAAAGGTCAATCACCATATCTCAGCCTCGGCCTTAGCTTCAAATCTCCAGGTCTGAGAAAAGAGTTTCAAAGTCTCGAACCGTTGTGAAATCTCAAATCTTCTCTAAAATGTCAAAAAGCCATTTTTCCATTTTTTGCTTTTATAGAGCTAGAATATTCTTCAGACCTCCAAATCAAGATAAGTTGGTGTCCATTTCTTCAGAATCTCGATCCCTTCAAAAAACTATCTAAGGAGCTAGGGCTTTTATAAAATCTATTTGCCAAGATTCCCTCAAAAACTCCAAAAAGCATGAAAAACCAGGTCTAAAAATGAAGTGCTCAATCAACTCCCGGGAGCGCACCTGAAATCAAAAATTCAGATGGTCAGTGGCCACACCACTGTAAATTCAAAGCCTCAAAACTATCAGAACTACACTAATTTACAGAAAATCCAGGGTCCAAACAGTCATTTCCGCCCAAACCTAAAAAAAACATGTTTTGTCTGTATTTGGCACGGGAAATGCCCTTCAAAGTTCTCCCGAGCTTAGAATGCAGCAAGGACAGGGCCATTTTCTCAGTCTCACACTTGTCTTCGATAAAGAATTTCACAAACCCCTAGTTTAGGAAATTTCTGACAATTCAATTTCACTCAGCTTCAGGCAGTTATAGAAATCTAATTTGTTCAAACGACCCTGCTTCGAAAAGATCCCCACAGCTACCCGGGAATCCAACGACCGATCTATCAACTTTTGTAGCTCTGTGACTCCACAAACTTTGAATCCCCTAGATATGGCCCAAAGATACATTTTACAGAAAAACTACCAACATCTCCTGTACAATTTTGTCAAATCGCTCAAAAAATGGTTTTTGACCTAATTCCTTGCTCGGGTACTGCAATCACGCACAGTTGGAAGCTGTGAATCACCTAGATCAGGGAGCATCTACCCCTAGGCCACCCTCGTATCAATTTTACCATCTTGCTCATTCAAATTACATCTGAGAGCTTTTTAGGCCAAAAAACCCTAATTTCACCCTTTACCTTTTTCGTAATTTAGTTCTGACTGAACCAACGTGACCGAAGCATTTGTGACCTTTGAGATTGACACTGAATGGGCCGAATTCTGAGCTTGAGAGCTCGCACTGAGTGACTACAGTGAGAGGGTTCAAAAAGGTAAAAAAGTAGATATTATTCAAGTGAGCTAAAAATCAAGATATTTTGTATTTAATGCATTCACACCTTAAGCCCATTTTTGGCAGCCCTTAGACGGGAATCTTCCCACAATATTCTTCACTCTCCACCTTAGGATCCTCCCCTTGAATTTAAAATCCCTCTAGAACCCCTCACAGCCCCCCATTTGGCATCTTGATGCCTTCCCTTTAGGTTTGCAACCAATGGGATTTTGCCGAAAGGCATCCCCATGTCACCTACATGGGCCAACTATCGGGACTAGCTCTTCAGCAGGTTTCTTGGGATGTTGGCGAACCTTTGGCATTTATTGCACTTTTAGACGAACGTATCTATGTCTTTTTGCATCGATGACTAATAGTACCTTGCTGGCTAGTGCCTTACTCCTCAAGTGATTCCCACATACTCCCTCATGTATTTCTCAGAGTACATAGTGTAATGCCCTACTTTGTACTAAAATGGTAAAATTGTAATTTTACCCTTATAAGGGTAAATTGTCATCTATAATATTCTAGACATACCTTAGGTTGTTTAGGAACCTTTTGGACAGAGTTAGAAATGTAGAACCCAAGTTGGGTTTTGAACGTATCAAGTTCAAAAGTTATCCTAACTACATAATTAGGGTGAATTCTTGGGCCCACTGACACCAATCCTTAGTGAACTAGAGGGTGACCAATACCTTTTTGGAAAGGTCTTTGAGTCTTCTTTCTAACTCAATAAACATATCCCAATTTAGAGTTTTTTTTTATAGAAAGTTATGGTTGTTTTACTGTGACAAGTATTTGTAGAGAAAAATTTGGACAGTCTCGGGTTGTGTAGGCCGGGTGCCCCAAGCACCACTCGGGCGCTCGAGGTGCACCACTTGGGACACCCTAGGGTTGTGGGGGGGTGCCTTAGCTCCTGAAAGTTGAGAAAAATTAATCCGAATGTTTCACAAAAAGTGATTTTATGACGTAACACTTGCTCATTGGTTCCCCAAATGTGTGAGATCTCGTCATGGACAAGTTATAACCCTACTAACACCTTAGTTAGGTCATTTTACCTTATTAGAATAAAGACGAAAAAAATTAGAGGGATTAGGAAAAGTTCTTAAGCAAAGTGTAGGAGTTCTTCCCTAATTAGGTAAGTTTCATTCATAACTTTGAAAATCTATTGAGATTAGTTTGTTTTCTACTAAAACTTCTTAGTTTTATTCTTTTAAGGATTATATCTACTCTAATATTGTAGAGAAAGGTGATTTGAGGAGGTGAAGTAAAGGATCCATTGCCTAAAAGCCTTTGGATTATGTTTTTGGTAAGAATATATAGCTTTCTGTAGATGATTGGATATACTTCCTGTTTGGATTCCTCTGCTCCTTGTGTTTTGGTTATGAAAACTCTTTGAAATCTCTGAAAACTATGTGAATCATTGAATCTAAGCTTCTTGTAAGAATATCTTGCATACTATGGATGATGTAATATAAATCCCTCTTTGATCTTTGAAATTTGTGATTGAGTACTTTGAAATCTTTGGAAAATCCTTGGCCAATCCTTTTGATATGGTTTGATTGTTGGATTAAGCTCTTTTGTAAGCAAATCTTGCATACTATGAATGATTTGATGTATTCTCCTATTGATTCTCTTAGATTTTTGTGTTTTGATTATATAAACTCTTTGGGATCTCTGAAAATATGTGGAAACCCATGCTCTAAGCCATTAAACCTTGTGAATCCTTGATTCTAAGCTTCTCTAATTAGTAAATCTTGTATACTAGAGGTGAATATCTCTTGTGATTTCAGATTATGTGATGCTATACATGAAATTCTCTGAGATTGTTGGAATTATTTGAATTCAATCATTTGAAACATATTAGATCTTTGATTTTTCAGTTTATTAAGTAAGTCTTCATGTTCCTTATGCTTGGGATGACTCCTCTCTTATTGGAATCTCTAAAAATTCTGTAGACCAATGCTTGAGACAATTGGATTTTGTTTATTCTTTAGATTTATACCTATTTTGTGAAAGATTATTGATTATAGACATTATGTGGACTGATCTCTTTCAAGGAATCCTTTAGAACATGTGAAATCTGAATTTTCTTCATGTGATTCTTTGAAAATCTATGTGAGGTTGTGAATCATTCAAGATTTATTCTATCTGTGATTAATTTGAAATGTAATCTTGCCTTGCCCTTTGTTTGGAACACTAGGAGTGATATTGATTGACTTATGTGATTTGATTCATTGGAATACATGTGAATTTCTGTGGAAATATGTTGAATTCATTGATTATGTTGAACTCTATGCCTCCTATGTGATTATGTGAACCATGTGAACCTTCGAATCCTGTTACATGTTTAAATTATTGACTATATATGAAATTTTAGTGAATCATTGTTGCTTTGAACTTATGAACATCGAATTATAAACTACCATTGAATCTAAGGGAACCATGTACCCTGAAAGTAATTAATTTATGGAAATGTGATGCTTACAATTTCTTTACACGTTATTGAAACATTCCGATTATTGAAACTATGTGGACCTTCGGACTTATTAATGTGAACCTTTTTAGACTTTAAACTTTTGATGCATTTTGGGCCCCATCATAAGGCTAAGTGTAACCGTTGATTATGTGGGCCTTGACATTGGGCTAAGTGTTGTCATTTACTATTTGGGCCTACTCATAAGGCTAAGTGTGAGAAAGTACTTTGAATATGTTCTTTGGCTCAAGGATATTGGCCCTCCTCCTTGGGGTTATGACAAGGACATCGGCCTTCCTCGTTGGGGATAATAAGGACATTGGATCTACTCATGGGGTTTGGCATGAGATTGGGACCCTACACGTGTGGTTGGGTAGAGCATACGAATACTTCACATTGAACCTTTGGACATCGAACATTAGACCTTTTTAAACATTAAACTTTGGACTCCTTTGAATATTGAACCTTGTGAATTCTGAATACTGTGAACATTGAAAAGTACTTCGGACATGCTTTTTGGCTCATGGATATTGGCCCTCCTCTTTGGGGTTATAATATGGGCCTTCCTCCTCAGGGTTATAACAAGGACATCGGCCTTCCTCCTTGGGGTTATAATAAGGACATTGAACCTACCCGTGGGGTTGGCTACAACATACGAATACTTTACATAGAACCTTTGAATATCGAACTCAGAACACTTTGATTCTTTGAACTCCAAATATTAAACTTCGAACATTGTGAACCATGTGGACTCTGAATACTTTGAACACCAAAATCTGAATGTTTTGAAGTCATAGAACATTCGATCTTTCAAAATTTAACATATAACATCGAGTTGTGAGCCTTGACCTCCACATTAACTCATTATTCAGACTTAAATTTTTGTTTTGAATCATTGCCTTCTGTATGACATGCGATTATTGTTGCTTTTTATTAATATGATTATGATTACCACTTCGATATCTGTTTAACTTTGTATTGACCTTTGGACATGCTTGTATTCCGATATGTGTTTTATCTCAGATTATTTATAGTCTGCTAGATTTCTTACAGGTTGGGACTAACCCAGTCATTTATTTTTCAAACTTATTATTGTTCAGGTCCTCCATTTGAGAGACTTGCTATGACGTCCACAGCTTTCCTTTTGTCTTTCTTATCCTTATTTTGGACATATTTTGGGGTCGCCCTTAGTGTTGGGATCATATTTTCAGACCAGTAGATGTTTCCCTTTGTATATTTAGGTGAGAGGGCACCCTAGTGATATTTCTCTTTTAATCTAATACTATTGAACTACTATGATCTTGGTGGATTTTAGATTACGCTTCCGCATCTTGATATGAATATATGTAATTAGTGAATATTGAATGTGCTTCAACAAACTATTGAAATATGTTTATTAAATTAAGTGGACTTAAGAAAATTCAAATGAGAACATGTGAACTATATTGGATCTTACTTGTGGGTCCAAGGATTTGGGCCAATTACTATGTGGATTATTGGATTTATGAACAGTAATAAATCTTAATCCGGAGCGAAATAAATTCATATCTGAATCCGGGTTCGGGGGTGTTACACATGGTTAGCTTTTGTTTGGATAAGCACCAGAGCAAGGGGAGGGTAAATATTCTTTTGTAAAGGGTGTTGTTGAGGAGAAAATATCAACTTGCCCTCACCTTCACTTTCCTCACCTTGTCCGTGTTCTCGGGTAACCCTTCATCCTTCAGGTACTTTATGATTTGGCTAGCCCATTTGGGCTCGGGACTTGCTGTATTGACCTCTTTACCTTCCTCCGTCTCAATGCTTGGCTTGGTTAAGTTTTCCACGAAGATCCCGGGGTCGAGGTTTTCTACGATTAATGATGCAAGATTGGCCAGCTTATCAGCTTTCTCATTTTATCCTCGAGGGATTTACAACATGCTGAACTGCTATAACTGCGATTTTTCCCTTACTACCAGTGCTTGATACTACTTCATCCATTCATCCTTAGCCTTATCAGCTTTCTCATTTTATCCTCGAGGGATTTACAACATGCTGAACTGCTATAACTGAGATTTTTCCCTTACTACCAGTGCTTGATACTGCTTCATCCATTCATCCTTAGCCTCATATTCTCCCAATACCTGCCTTACAACTAGCTGGGAACCACCTCACCAGAGTTGGCCGTATTTTCAAACCTGCTCGTCTTTGAGCAGCAGAAGAGCAAGCTGGAAAGGGTACGAGGAACTAGAGGCTGTAGAAGAAAGAAGAAAAAAAAGAACAGGAGGAGGTCAGGGAGAAGAAAGAACGGATAAAAGAGATTGATCTTTTTAAGGGTTTGATACATAAATCAAAGTTTAATCTCACTGAGCAATTAAGCAAAATCCCTACTCAAATTTCCATCTTAGGGCTCTTACTCTCATTAGAGGAGCACTAAAGGCATTTTTTAGATATTTCTGCGAATGCTCATGTTCGAATGGATCTCCCTCCAGAAAAGCTGATTGAAATGGTGGGACTGGTCATGACGCAAAGACTCATATTGTTCTCCGATGATGAGTTTCCAAAAGAAGGAAGCAATCACAATAGAGCCCTCTATATTACGGTAAGTTATGGAGAAATCGATATCCCTTAAGTCTTGATTGATAATGGGTCAGGTCTAAATGTGTGAATTGTTACTTTGCATCGAAGTTTAGGCCACATTGAGACGGATTTGCGAAGGAATTCTATGACAGTTAACGGATTCAACCAGACTCAAAACCAAACATTACGGAAAATTGACATAGACTTACTAATTGGGGCACACATTTACAAAGTTCGTTTTCAAGTGGTTGACATCCCGACTTCATTCACCTTGCTGTTGGGGTGCCCTTAGCTCCACGAGGCCAGTGCTGTACCATCTACCTTACACCAAAAGATTAAGCTCATAATGGAAGATGAGTTGGTTGTTATCCTTGTAAGCAAGGTGATCAGAATTCGAGGGGGACAACGTATGCTAGAGGTATAACATGTGGAACCAGAGGTAAGATATTTTTCTTATCAATTTGAGGAGGTGAACACCTTAGACAAGGTAAAGAAAATCAGGGAAAAGAAAAAAGGTTAGCTCCAAAATTTAAAATGATGGCTCGCATGGGATTTGATCCCAGAAAGGGGCTGGGTAAAAGGCAACAAGGGCAAAAAACACTGGTGAAGGGAATTAGGTTTACCCCACAATTTAGAATAGGGTACAC